>VSMD01093605.1:0-78184 GCA_008750895.1 Mirza zaza
GGAAGGGAGAAGGCGCTTCTCACCGACACAGCTGTGTCTACACGACGGGGTTGGCCGACGGCATATTATTTCTGGATGATCTTCAAGATATTCTGCTCAGATTTATTTCAAGTGTGGATTTAGTTTCTTTCCTGCAGCGTTGCCAGTTGGTAAGGACTTATTTTGCCAAGGTAATTTGTTCTGTTCTGGCCCAAGCGAGATGCAGCAAGGAAAGACATGAAATCTTCAATTTGGGAAGGGAAAGAGCATAAATTCTGAAACGTAGCACCCGCCAGCGTGGGAAGGTCCCCGGGGGAAGGCTGTGAAAGAATTCTATAAAGTTTTAATAGCTCAAGACCCAGGGTAGCAGAATTAAATGCAAGCCTGGGGACCAACTCTTTTCTTGATCGTATAAAATGTGGGGAAATCTTGCATCGACTCTGACAATTCCTTGGGTCTTTGGGCAGAATATGGATGCTTTGGAATTTAAAGGCACGCTTGAGTCCTAGTCTCATCAAGAGAGATGGAGCTATTTTCTGGATAGGCCACAGTATGATTACCTTACAGCTGCAGGACCTGGGTAATAGTAGATATAATCATCTACTGTGGAAAACTGGAACTTCCAAGCAGGGCGCACAAACTCACCTTGATTGCATCTCATCCGTTAATGTTAAGAAAGATTGTTTTCTCTTCCTGTCTGATGTGTTGTGCAGCAATGCTGTTTGAATGTGGGTTTCATGTCCCTGCAGCCATGCTACCCACCTACGTACCTACCCATCTAACTACATATGTGCTTACCCATCTACCCATCTACCTGCCTGCCCATCTACCCATCTACCTGCCTATCCATTTACCCACCTACCTGCCTGTCCATTTACCCACCTACCTGCCTACCCATCCTACTTACCTATGTACCTACCCATTTATCCACCAACCTGCCTACCTATCTATCCACTTATCAGCCTGTCTATCCACTTACCTTTCTACCTATCTACCCATCTATCCACCTACCCATCTACCCACCTACCTGCCTACCCATCTACCCACCTACCTGCCTACCCATCTACCCACCTACCTGCCTACCCATCTACCCACCTACCTGCCTACCCATTTATCCCCTTACCTATCTAACCATCTATCCCCTTACCTGACTACCCATCTATCCCCTTACCTGTCTACCCACCCACCCTTCTATCTACCTACCTGCCTACCTACCTACCCAATCATCCATATACCTACCTATCCATCCATCCACCTAACCATTTATCCACCTCCCTGCCTACCCATCTTTACACCTACCCATCTACCTGCCTACATTTCCCCCCAATAAGCATAGTCTCTCTATGCTTGTGGTTTTATTCAAGGAACCCATTAAAGAACTGAGGCAAGGCTCGGGTGGTGGGGGGAAGGTCCCTTGCTGATGTGGGGGAAGCCATCATCCCCCAATGACAGGGTGGCTTGGCAGGGGCCTTGTGTTGTTCCAACTCTCCACTATGAGGCACCAATCTCCTTGCTCACAACTAAAGCATCTTTCCTGGGACAGAACAATCCGAGAGGCTCCTGTTAGCATCAGAGCAGATTGACTTTGGCTCCCCTTGGGTGGACATGGCTGTGAGCTGGGCATTGTGCTTTGGACCAGGATTCTCATGGTGAAATAGCTGAGCACACTGGCATCCCGATCAAACATCTGCTGTGTTTGAGGAGGGGGAGTTGCTCCTTGGGGGCTTCCAAGATGAAGGGCAGATGCCTCAACCTGGTGGTTGCCATCCTCTGTGATGGGGACATACCTGCCCTGTGGCTTTGTCCCTGCAGCAACTCCTGCCTGGCCTTTCTGGCTACTGCAATGGACAAGTCCCTGTCCTCACCAGCTCTGCACACCTCCTGTTGTAGTTTGTTTTTCATCACACCCATGTGTGTGCCTACCTCTGGCACTATTGTCTTAGTCTCTTTGCTTTGCTAGAAAGGAATACCTGAGGCTGGGTGATTCATCAAGAAAAGAGGTTTACTTGGCTCATAGCTCCGCAGGATGTACAAGAAGGGAGGCACCAGCATCTGCTTCTGGTGAGGCCTTCAGGCTGCTTCCACTCATGATAGAAGGTGCAGGGGAGCTGGTGTGTGCAGAGATCACAGGGTGAGAGAGGAAGCAAGAGAGAGCGGGGAGGTGCCAGGCTCTGTGGAACAACCAGCTCTCATAGGAACTAACAGGCAAGGACTCACTCATTGCTGCGAGGACGGCACCAAGCCATTCATGAAGGATCTGCCCCCATGACACAGACACGTCCCATGGCCCCACATGCAGCATTGGGGATCAAACTTCAACATGAGGTTTAGGGGGACAGACATCCCAACTGCAGCAACTAGGTTTAAGATTCTTGAGGGCAGGTACCTGGATGGACCCATGCCTTACACCTAGCAGGTACCAATTAATCTTCATTAAGGGCATGGACTTTGGAGTCTTACATACTCATGTTCAATCTCTAGTTCTGCCTTTTTGTAGCTGTATGACTTTGGGGAAGTTACTTAACCTCTCTGGCCTTCAGTTTCCTAAAATATATGTATGTTTGGGACTCAGCACAGGGTCTAACACATTGTACATTATCTTGTTTGTATAATATAATTTCTCCTCATAAGAGGGGGACAATCACAGCACCTCTCCTCTGGGATCTTGTGGCCTTGTGATCATGAGATAATTCTCAGAAGCTACTCATGGCCTTGGGCAATTTACAGCGCAGCTGGGAAGATGAAACCCTCATAAGCACAGGTGATTATGCAATGAGTCTTAGTGCAGGGGAGTAACTGATGTAGACACCACAAGAGGGTTACCCAATTGGGTACATCACAGGAGTCTAGAGAAGGAGGAAGGCTTCCCTTTGGTGAGAGGGGCCTAGGGAAGCTTCTGGGAAGAGGTGGGATTGGAACAGGACAAGACGAGGTCCTGTCACCTGAGTATTGTTCCTGCAAGAGCCTTTTTCTGCTTTTAGCGAGCTTGGTGACGCTGATACCTCATTCCCCATATCTCAGGGCAGGGCCTCATGAACTTGACTGCTGGGTTGTGGTTGGGTCTTGTTTATCAGTGTTGTCCTAACACAGTGCTAAGTCTTCAAGGAATGAGCGCCATACTTTTCAATCCTCAAAGGTTCCACAGGAGGTGTCTTCATAAATGCTGGATATTCAGTTGTTTCCCCAAAGTTTTCTTCTAATTTAACCCCCGTTGGTCCAGCTCCCCAACTCAAAGCCAGACCCAAGTTAGACAATGGCCCCAGAGTCACTCAAACAATGTCCCTGAAGAGGGCCTCTTATGCTGCTAAACCCTCCATCCTGGGAAGATTCTTTCCGAAGCCTGTGATTAAATAAAACTCCCCAAAGCATTAGCCAGGCTGGCCCTGGGAAGGGCCCAGGGTTCCGTAGTGTTTGGACTTAATCCTACCTCTGGCTCTCATAAAGTAATTGGCCTAGAAGGATTGTAAACCCCATGGCATCTTGCACAAGGCAGGACTTCAGAAATAATTATGTGACTGTGGGAATAGGTGAATAATGGGAATATGTGCCCATATCATGCTCTATTCCTTGCTTCCAAGGGCTGGAAAGTTGGGACTCATCATCTCTGCTAAAGCACTGGAGAGCTGTATGAGAGGAGGGCTGCATTATGACCCTGGACCACTATGGATATTGTTGTATAATAAAGTTTTGTCTGGTCTTTGTTCCTGGTTCCTGTGCAAGGAACTTCCCAAACCCTGGGAGTTTCCTGAGAAATAGGAGTGCCTTTGTTTTTCATGAGTCCTGTGGATCCTGCCTGAGTTTCAGCTAACAAGATGGCTCGGGATGGGAGCTGACTCAACCAGAAAGAACAACTGTGTGATTAGAGAGTTGGGGCTTTGAGCCCCATTATATCAGCCTGACCTCCAGGGAGGGGAGGAGGGCTGGAGATTGAATTCACTCCTGCGGTCAATGATCCAATCAATCATGCCTATGTAATGAAACCCTAATAAAAACTATGGACACCAAGGCTCAGGTGGGCTTCCCAGTTGGTGAAAACATTGATGTGCTGGGAAGGTGACGGTCCATGAATCTATGGGGACAGGGCACAGAAGCTCTGCATTTGGGACCCTCCCAAACTTTGTGCTGTGCGTCTCTTCTTTTTTGGCTGATCTTCATCTATGTCCTTTATAATAAAAATGTAATTGTAAGTGTAGCATTTTCCTGAGTTCTGTGAGTCATTCTAGCAAATCATTGAACCTGAAGGAGTTGTGTGAACCCTAAATTTGTACCCAGCAGGTCTTGGGTGTGGCTGGTGTCTGAAGTGGGGGCAATCTTGGCAAGCCCTTAACTTGTGGAGTCTGTGCTAACTCCAGGTAGTTAGTGCCAGAATTGAATTGCTGTATAAGTTGTTGCTTTCTGCTTTCCTCCCAACAGGGAAAATACTTCCACACACATCCCCAAAAGGAACTGGGAGCTCCTGGATCTTTCTCTTTGTCATTGGAGGCTGGTGACCAGAGCGTTTTCCTGGGAACAAATGACCTTTAGTGGGAACCCTACTTTATAGCCAGAAAAGACCACAATCACTCACTTCTTATGTCCTCATATAGGTGCTCCAAAGCCACAAAGCTAACTAGAAACCAAAGGCGTAAACGAACACAAAGATCTCAGCTTGAGGCACCTGGGCTAAAATTACCTTTCCCAAATGACAGAGGAGCCCTGTGGGAGTCTCCCAGGTTCTCCACTGTGTCTCAGGGGGACTCTGTGATGTACCCTCTCATGCACAGGCTATAAAAATAGTGAGGGCCCCACCCTTGCAACCAAAGCCTTTGCACAGCCTCGCTGTGGGGTGGAATTCCCGGCAGTGATATATTTGTAGAGCTGCTATTTAGCTGGGTGATTTGCTGTGGCAGTGGCTGAGATCTCAGATCTCACAGAGATTTGGGACTTAATCACCTGCAGCAGCAGGAGAGACTTGCTCTTTTTATATGGTTAAAAAAATACAATGTCCAGACCTGGCTCAGTCATGCTCCATCTACACAGCATTTAAAACACCTCTGCCCATGTGGAGTGTCCACATGTGTTAGGTTTCCTATTAGGAATATGATCTCTAAAAAAAAAGAAAGAACCCAAACCATCACTGCAACATAAAAAGTCACAGGGAAAAGGCTCAGATCTCACTCTGGCTGCACACAAAGCTCATCCGAAGAGAGTGAAATTCTTGATTCCTTTCATCAACATGGCCCAGAATGGCGGTCGGGGGGTGAGGAGGAGAAGATGCATAAAAGGACTTGAAGAGCTCCGTGCACATTTCTGGAGTGCTCTGTACTCCAAGAGCTTGCTCACGCACTGAAAGGGAATTGCATGGTTTAAAAATGTTATGGATCTAAATCCATTTGAACGCCTTCATCACACTCTGTTTTTACTGTTGGCTGGAAGAAGGCCCACACCTCCCTCTGCCTGCTCCCCCACGCCCAGTGGCCGGCTCCTGCCTCCCTGGCCTCCTCCCATCTTTGTTTCTTTGTGACACATCACGATGTCTGTTTGCCTGTCATCTGAGAACAGGAGCCCTGAGTAGGCAGGAATCTGGTATCTCTTTCCTTTGTTGCACCTCTGGGCCCAGTGTGGTGCCAGCACACAGTAGGAGCCTAGTACATGTTTGCTTAACATACAAGGAAATCTCCTAACTGGCCTCCGTGTCTCTGGCCTTGCCCCCTCACCTGCCTACTTAGCCCACCACGTGGTTGACTCGCAGGCCCTATTTCCAGCCTGCCCCCGGGTATATGGGAATGATTCACTCTTCCCTACCTAGCCAGGCCCTCCCGGACCCCCAGTGGCATGAACCCTTGTGGTGTCCTGAGCCTGGCATGCCCATGCCCTCTCCCCTACCCTGCCGTCTTGCTTCTTCACGCATCTCCTATCCGGCTCAGCCTACCCAGTGCCGTGCACAAAGAGGGGTCAGCAACTATTGGGGAAAACGTCAGGCGCCCAACACCCACCACGCCGGCCCGCAGCAAACAAGCCTTTCTCTTTGAAAGACTGACCATGTGTATAATGTGCCACAGCACGTTCTTTTTGTTATTACTTGAATGGAGCTGCAGCCAGTTGGAAAAAAAAAAATCTGTTTTTCATCGAGTGGGAAAAAAAAATCCAATAACAGGGAACTCAGCCATTTGCACATCCGGATCCTTTTACCACAAATGGCTTAAGCGCCCAGACATGCCACCGTTCCCCCTGCTAGACGAACGTGGCGCCGCAACCGAGTGAAATCCCAGGCGGCGGGGGCAGAGTTCTCTGTCTTCCTGGAAGCGTGGTCGCTGAGGAGACTTGACAAGAGGCTGCCACTGCACTGGGGAGGAGCCCGGTAAGTGCTCACTGGAGTTGTCACCACGAGGCCCGGCAGACGGCGGACGGGTGCACACTGCCAGGAACGGGCACCCGGCACAGACGCCTAGGGGCAGCTGGGTCAGGTGAGCAGCGAGAGGAAAATGGCCTGTGTAGGCTTAAGGATGTGTTCTGAACCTACCTTGCCACTACCTTCTGGAATTTTCCTTTTTTGGGGAAGGGGTGGCAAGAAAACAAACTTTATGCTGTGGAAAACCCCTGTAGTAGTTACCTGCCTCCAGAAGACGGGGCTCGAATCCTGGCCCGGGCAAGGCCCTTCCCTTTTGGGGCCTGTTTGCTGATCTATGAACTTGGGAGGATGAGAACCGTCTCCCTCCTCCCAGGTGTCAGCGTCTGTCCAGGCGACTGGTCCTCTGCAGGCTGAGCACGCCTGGCCGCGCTCCCCGGACCTCCTCGGCTGACAAAAGCATTAACCCTTGATTCCAGCCATCTGTGCCTATTTTGCAGAAAATACGACTTTTCATTAGATTAACAAGAATGTTAATGATTATCACCAGTTGCTGATATTAGCGCAGTACATCAAAAGGAACAGCGTGATCAGGAAGATTTAGAGGGGGGACGAGCGTGAAGGCATGACAGGGTGCTCCTGAAAGCAGACTATGGCTTGCTGGGCGTGTTGTCTTCTTTCCGGTGGCCCACCCGCTGCTCTGCTCAGCGGAAAACGCCCTTGAATGTTTTCTTGCCACCTGAAGCCCATGGAGGCCTTGACTCTGAGCTCCTTAGGGCCTCAGAGCAGTGATGGCACACCTGGGGGCTCCAAGGGCAGCAGGATCCCCACTGACCTTCCCTAGCAGGAGGGGTCCCGTTCACGCGGCCCCAGGCCCCATCCCTTGAAGGCTGGAGGACTTAAACCAGATGAATTAGCAAGGACACCAGGTGCTTTAGTCCCTGCACTCTGCAAACTCTCTGGAAAGGTGCAAAGCCAGCCTCTGACCCTGCCTCACAGACACAGGTCACTTCCCATATTTTTCTTTTTTTAAGAAACAAAGTTACCTTTTCTTTGGAACATCATGAACATTTCAGACGCAGGAGCCCACGGCTTCTCCCCAGCATCCCTCCTCCATACATACCCGGGGTCCCCCTGGGGCTTTCTGGGTGCTCAGAGTCCCCCCTGGGAATTGCAACCTTATATCCCTTAGCACCTGGCATCAGATACCTCTCGGACTGTGCTCCCCTCCCGTCTAATCTGGGAGCTAGTTCATACTAAGTTATTAAAGACTGACAATTGGGGCCGTGCCTTGACCTCCCTAGAAAATATGCATTTGAACTGGGATTTTTACTAAGGATGACATTGGAGTCACCATAGTGGGGATTAGGGGAGATGTTTGGGATAGAAACTGCCTCAGTTCACGGTGGCTCAGCTGTCGCAGGCCTGGCCATAGACAGAGAGACAGAGAGAGTGTGTCATTTATTGAGACCCTGCTGGGCCTTCAGATCCCTCTGTGTGTCCATTTGCTTTTGTTTTCTCTTCAATTTGCTGTTCCCATCTCTCTGCCTGCAGCTTGTATCTGTGGAGCTAAGAGGCCCGTCTCTCGTAGGCAGGGAGGGTTGTGCAGCCTTTGCCAGCCTCGGGGTGGGGGCTGGGCTGAAAGGATTCAGAACAGCTGGAACCAGCACAAGGCGGGTGGGGAAATGGATCCCATGAGGAGACGAGCCAGTAAGAAAAGGCGACGTCACTCACAGATCCATCTCGTGCCACGCACTGTGTAAGGGGAGAAGAAGAGAAAGGCGCCTGACCAGGGACTGAGTGTCCGGCTACACGGGAAGATGCCCCGCCGTGAGTGCTAAGCAGAGCTCCTCCCCTGGGCTTGCAGTGGAGTCTCCTCTGTATCTGTGCAGGGTCCTTACCTCCCTCCCTGGGGTGACCAAACCACTCCAATGGGGCCATTCTAGTGGGTCCTGCCAATCACAGCAACTTAGCCCAGGGATTTGTCCAAGGGGTGGGCATTTGATTCAAGCCAGGCCAATCAGAGTGCTTCCCTGGGATTTTAAAACTTGGAGGCAAAGGAGGAGTGTTCCTTCTTCTTGGGCTGCTGAGCTGTGAGAAAGTGAATTCAGAGCTACCCTGGCTGAGATCCTTTCTTCCCCAAAGAGAAAACCCAGCAGCAGAGGGACAGGAAGAAGCCATGTGTGGAGGGAAACGGAAGCAAGAGATGGGCAGGGGAGGCCTGGCAGGGTTCAGCCCCTGGAGCCAGCGCCCAGGGCATATAGTGTTTTTGCATGGGCTGGGGATACAGACAGAGGGGAGGAGAACTAGGGGAGAAGTGTGGCACAAACTAAGATGTGGAAGGGAAGTATTAAAGTGAAATGGGTCATCAACAGGAGAGAATGACAACAGAAAATTACCCCCTAAATTTGATAACTAGGATCTCATGCCGACCTTGACAAGGCAGCTGAGAACTGTCTGCTGACCAGGCCACAGGCCCGCTGATGGACATCTGCCCAGAGGGTGCTCTTCCCTAATTTGCCAAAGGTGCCGTACACGCTGGCAGTGGTGCTGGGAGTCTGTCCTGGGACCAGCCTCTGCCCTCAGGACTAGACACAGAGCAAGGGGGACAAGTGAAGTCCTTGTCTTCATGGTGTCTAGTGAGGAACTTTACAATGACCACATTTACTCCCCACCCCACAGCAAGAGCAGCGAGTTACACTTCCTATAGAGAGGGGGGTGGAGGCTCAGGATAACATTGAACTTTGCCTCCTGGTGCAGAACTCTCCCCTCTGCAGGAAGCCATTTTCTGGGTTGGATTGAACCTGTTAGGACTGTCAGAAAAAGAAAACCTGTCTCACGCTGGTCCTACCACCAAGGAGGATTGGATAATGTGCTGGGAATACTCAGAGGTAAAGATGGATTTCAGGGTTGGTTTGATTCAGCTGCTCAACAGTGTTCTCAAGCACCCTGCTTTCTTTCAGTGTCTGCTTTCTGGGATGGACGTCTTCCAGCTTGGTCCTCAAGCAACTTCCCTCATGGTGGCAAAAAGACCCCCAGAGTTCCGACCTTCACGACTGCTACCATATCTCTCCTTGAGGATCTTTTAGACAGGCAAGGAAACTTTTTACTAAGAAAGCTCCCGGCCACTTTTCCTTTTGTGTCATTGAACATATGTCCGTTCCTGGGGCAATGTCAGGCACACTCTGGGCTGATGAGGTGAGCCCTGGGTCACCTGGAACGGTCACTATGGCATGGCAGATGGGGTCACTCTGACTCTCCAGGTGGCCAAAGCTCACCACACAGTGAGCAGGTGGCTTGTGGAAGCCAGGTGCTTCATGGGAGTCTGGGTGTTGCTGTGTGCTTGAGTAGGGGTCGGGGTGCTAGTGGGCGGCCAGCAGGAATGTTGGTGGCTTAGGTTCAGTTTTGTGTATTCATTGAGGCTGCAGAGCCTCTGGATGCATAAGTGAGTTTCTGGCCTCTCAGGGAAAGAAAGAGGCAGATGAAGAGGTTGCCAAAGGACTTGGTATCCTCTTTGGCTACTGGAGAATGATTCCCACGATCCCAGCAGATCTGTGCACAGCCAGGAAACGGAGCCCACGTCATAGCCTGTAAGTGCCTAATTATTGAGGCACATGAACCTTTGGCAGGTGGGAAGGTGGGAAGGTCGGTGGCTCTACCTGGGTCCCCTTGGAGCTAGCAGCACCAGACCCAGGCAGCCGTGGCTGTGGGACAACCCACTGGGTGGGGAGACACAGGGACCCAGAGGCTGAGAATTCAGCCCGAGTGTTTGACAAGGTATGTAACTGGGCACCCAGCCCCTCCGACCTACAGGGCACATCAATTCTACTTTCATCAGCGGTGGACACAGAGAAGGCTGTTAGTTCACTCTGGGCCTCAGGCTGTTCTGTGAATTTACTGCCTGGAACTGGTTCAAGTTCACCTGGGTCCCGGCTCAGCGAGCACCCACAGGCTTCTCTTGATTGCAGCATTCATTTATTTATCCAGCAGTCATTGTGCGAGCTGAACCGGGTGCCAGGCCCTGTGCAGGGTGCTGTGGGGCAGAGATGGGTGGTCCCTGCCCATGAGAGTGTAGGGTTGGGTAGGGAAGGTGAGCGACAGTGCATCTGTCACCTGCCGTAGGGGAGGAATGCAGGCGTTAGACAAATTGATTGCCTGGGCTCCGGGCAATGTAAGGGGTTGGTTCATTAAGGAACAGAGGCCTAGCAGGAGGGTACAGGGACAAGTGCTACATATGGAGGGGGAGGGATGGCAGTAGAAAATGAGGCTATGGGGTAAACTGAGGCTGTGCAATAGAGACTTCTTAATAGGGTAGAAAATGGAGACCCAAACAAGCCAGTAGGCAGATGAGTGTCTGGGACCAAATGCATCTGGCAGGCTGTGGGGGGGTGAGATACAACAGGTCACAAAGGTTACAGTGGTACAGGTGACAGGGGAAGAACAGCAGGGAATGAGTGGAGGCTGGAAGGGTGGAGTCCAGGCCAGATCTGACTGCCTGCCTATGTGTGATGTCCCAGGACGTAGTGGTGGCAAGAAATAAAGTTATCTTCAAGGTATTTGCATCGGATTTAGAAAATTCTGTTAGAGCAGTGGTTCCCCACCTTTTTTGGCACCAGAGACCAGTTTCATGGAAGACAATTTGTCTTCCATAGACTGGGGGGTGGGGTTGGGGAGGGGGATGGGAAGGGGAGCTTAGGCAGTGATGTGAGCGATGGGGAGTGGCTATAAATACAGATGAAGTTTAGGTCTGTTGCTCACTGCTCCCCTCCTGCTGTGTGGCCCCCTTGTTCCTAAGTTTCATGGAAGACAATTTTTCCTCGGAGTAGGGGAGAGGGGGGACTGGAGCTTAGCAGCCTGGTCCTGAGGCCTGGGGGTTGGGGACTGCTGTGTTAGAGGACACAGGTGTGAGAGATGGGGAGATGAAGGTTCAGTGTTGAGGTGCCCATGGGACATCCAGAGACTGTCCAGAGGAGAGCTGGACCAAGAGCTGGGCCACAGACACGGGGCAGAGGCAGGGGTGCCAGAGTTGGCATCGCCACCATTTGTCTTCTGCACATTCCCTTCCAGTCTCCGTTTCCATGGGAGCTCCCCCAGCCCCACCAGCCTGGGCTGCAGTTCAGCTCCAGCACTCACCAGTACGTGGCATGTCGCTCAGCTAAGTCTGTTTCCAGGCCATTCTTAGGACACGGGTACTTGCTTAGGATGCCTATGGCATCGTGCACATCACTTTCTAAACCACATCACCTCCCCAAGCCCTGGGACAGGAACGGTCTTGGGAGTCTGCCTGTGTAGGAGCCAAAGGAAGTGATGCTTCTGTCGTCCTCTGAGGGTGAAGCTCTGCTTTGGGGAAACTCATTTTTCCCAGGGCACCTCTATGACAGATTCGGCCACAAAGCACGTGAAGGCCACAATGCATTCCCATGTGGCCACCCCCTCCTCCCCTCTTTTTTGGTCTGGGGGCAGGAACCCTGGGCACAGGGTCAGGTGCTTTTGCATAATGTAATTAACTCACACAATAGTGCTGGTTTGGAGAGGGTTGTTCCTGAAAGAGGGTTTGGAGGCACCAACTAGAACAGTAGATGCAGCCTCCAGGGCACCGACAACTTCCTGAGTGCTTCACATGGAGACAGCGGCTGCCCGGTCCTCGTGCGTGACAAGCCCTGCTCAGATGTCCAGACAGTTCCCTGTTCTGCCTGTGTTGTGTTTCAGCTTTAGACAATGAAATGCATACACAGGGCCCAGGAGAAAGCTGATTTGAATCTCCGCTGAAGACGTGTGATTTCAGTGGCAGTAATGCGCACAGACAAGTAACGAAGGCCTCCCCCTCGCCACGGGGCTGGCAGAACTCACACGGAGGCTCCTTGGGACCCGGGAGTCCTACCTCATGGCCTCCACGTGTCCAAAGAGTCAGGATCTATTTAACTCCAGCCTCAGTCACACCTCAAAGGCTGTTCCCAAAAGACCATCCAAAATTCGAGGGATGAACTGGGCATTGGCAGGTAGAACAAGTGGAATTATTCCAATGAAAGATTCAGTTATGTCTGGTTTGCTTCTATCAGATATATTTCATGTAGTTTCTCCGCTGTCTCATCAGAAGAATACTAAGTAGGGAGTTTGGCTGTGCAACTTTAATAATGCCAACAAAAGAAGAGGAATGCGTTTGTAGATCTATGAGGCTCTGGCAAGCTTTGAGTCCACAGAATATTTGGCAGTTACTTTGTTTAGCAATGTAATTAACCCCCTGCTGTGGACCTGACTTTATGCTAATTATCGTGGGGGCTGCTATGGTTTGAATGGAAACTTAATCTCCAATGCCACAGCGTTGGGAGGTGGGGCCTAATGGCAGGTGTTCAGGTCGCCAGGGCTCCCCCTCAAGAACGGATTAATGCTGGTTTTAAAAGGGCTCAATGCTGTGAGTTTGACCTCTTGCTCTCTCTTGTCCTCTCTCTGCCCTTTCTGCCATGGAATGATGCAACAGGAAGCCCCTTACCAGATGCCAGCCGCTTAACCTTGGACTTACCAACTCCCAGAATCATCAGGCAATAAATTTGTTTATTATAAATTACCCAGTTTAAGATATTCCGTGATAGCAGCACAAAATGGACTATGACAGGGTCTAAACATAACAGGTGCCCAATAAATGCTCCTCAGGTAGATGGATGGATGGATGGATGGATGGATGGATGAGCAAATGAATGATGAATGGATGGATAGATGGATGGATAGATGAGTGAATGAATGAATGAAGAAGGGACATGTATCATGTCTTTAAATCATCACAGTGATTCTTCATGCCTCCTTGGTGTGTTGTAAGGGACAGAGCATTTGCACTTATGGGACTCATTGTAAGTTCTGTGGTCAAGTCAATTTACAGTATGTGAACATCTGTCTATCCTTCTGGCCACACCTGGGTGAGGCCTGAGGCTTTCCTAGTTTCCCTGAGAACAGATTTGGTTTTCTATGTTTTAGTCCAGTTCCCTTGGCAGAAATGGCAGCACAATGTCTGGGGAGAGTTTAGCCCCAAATAGACTTTCTGCCTCAGATAATAGCAGAAGTTTCCATTTTACCCTGTTTATTAGATTTAGACCCAGGCGGGAGAGTGGGCTACTCCCCACTGCCGGAGGATTTGTGCCACACTAGAGAAAAATCCCAAGACGACACATAGGGAAGGAAGTTCTGGGCAGAGTGGAGCACTCTATGGGCATTTTTCATTTGAGGAAATCACGCAACCAAGGACAGCTATTTCCAAGGGTCCTCGCTGAGACAGGCTGCCAACATCAGTGTTGAAATCTGCGTTGACTAATTAACCTTGGTTCCCAAGACAACCAGCAGGGTTAGCTCCATCTGTCCCCAGGCAAGGAAGCATCTCTATGGGTGGCTGGGGGATGGGTTGCAGGGAGAAGAGGTAGCTGTCCTTTAAGAGGATGGGATCCAAACTGCGTTCCTTCCGTCATGAACCTGAATGTTAGGAAATGGAGGCCAGGAAATTTCTGGAAGAATCCACTAGGGCATTCTTATTCACATGTGATCCCTGCATCCTCTGGGCAGTTCAGGGCAGGGAGATGGAAGAGTTCAACCCAGGGACAAGGAACCAAGGCTGTGGCCAACCCCTCAAAGTATCATTCACTAACTTCATGAGGTTAGGAGGTCACACTGACTTTGAGAATGTCACAGTGCTTGGGTCCTGTACTGCAGAAGAACCACTAAGCGACAGAGGCAGGGAGGGTGGTATCTTAGCTCCTGTTTCAATTTATATATATTTTTTAGGTTAGTTAATTTAAAAGATGGCAAAACAAAAGAAAAATGTGTGTGCGCGGGGGAGAACTTTTAATCCGCCGTCACTGGCCTTTGCTTTGTGTGACATTTCTGACTCGTCTTCCACATTCCGTGCTAATTGACATTTGTCTTTGTCTCCGTGAAGGCTGCCATCCCTGGGTCATTAGGACAGTGGACGCTGAGCTGTAGCTCCTTTCTGGCAGGGCCAGACACGGCAGCAATTATCATAAAAAACAGTCGGATGAGGAACTTGCTTTGTAGGCTTAACTAAATTAGTAGACTTGTCTTGTGACCAGATAGACTCTCCTTTCATTGGCACTGGGAGGTTCTCAGGCATCTGTCTGCACAGAACAAAAGGGGCCTAGACGGCTTTATTTCTGTCCAACTTCCTTCCCCACCCCCGAAACGCTAGCTCGGTGTTAGGGGCGACACGCTCGCCACAGAAACAAAATGACTCCCTTGACAAAGGAAGCTGAGAGTCTGTAAGACATATAAAGAAAAAAAAAAGAAAAGAAAAGAAAAGAAAAGAGAAAGAAAAAAAAAACTAGTGAGAATAGCTCATTTTTCTGATTCCACATTGGTTGGGGAAGCAATTTTTAAAAACTGTTCCATCTTCACGCAGTGTAAGGTGGTGAAGTGTTTGCTCCCAATTACTGCAGTGGTGGGCAGGTGGTAGACTAATTTGGAAATAAGGAAAAACTTCAGGTGAGGTGGAGGGGACCACCCCTGGCAGGAAGTGAGGGGCACAGGTCCCAGGTAGGAAAGCGAATGGAAATTAATTAGTTGTCCGGACTCAGGAATCCCTCCTGCCCTGGGAAGCCCATTCCTTGATCACAACCCGCTCTTGCCAGGGATGGGCGCATTGGTGGGGTAAAAATGCCCCAGCGGACCCTGGTGGACACCAATTAACCTCAGACACAAGGAAAAAAGGCAAAGAAACCACGTGGCAGGACGGATCGCCCCGTCTCCCACTTCCTGTTCGTGTTTTGGAGGCAGGGAGGGTAACTTTCCCTCGCTTATTGAAAGCGTAGTAAAAAATGCGTAATAGCTGAACAGAACAGTCTAGAGATTCAAGTGCTCACTTCTGAATGGCTCTCGGGCAGCAGGCACAGTGCCTGCTCGTGGAAACAGCTCTCTGCAGGGACAAACAGAACACAATGGGCTCCTTGTGTGGCGCACCTGATCCAGGGCTGTCTGTGGGGGGAGGGATGTTGTAGGAGCGGTTAGCTGGGGAGGGCGGGCAGGGGCTGGAATTCTGCCCCCACGCAGCCAGAAGACCAATTCTTCTTGGCAAATAAAGACAGCAGCACTTTGTCAGGGGACGTGATTCTTGTGCCATGTGTCCCACAGCCCCCATCAAATCACACTCAGAGCCTGCATGACTCACGTCCTTGAATTAGCCATTGTTGGGCCTGAAGGAGGCAAACGAAAAAGCAATGGCAAAAGGTGTGGGGAAGGGAACGTTCTGTTCCGTCCTCCCAAGAGAAGCGCCTGTTTGGCAGAGCCGAGGCAGGGACAGCAACGCAGGGATGGCCTTGAAAATTCTCAGGCTGTCATGCTGACAGCTGACGGTGGGAAGGGCAGGGCAAGAACTCATTCATTCATTCATTCATTCCTGGATGGAACTTCTCTCTGTGACAATCATGGTTCTAGGCACACAGGTACCCTGGTGACCCAGACGCCACCCCTCTCATGGAGCCAGCCCTTAATAGGGACACAAACAGTGAAAACTGGTGCTGTCCCATCTGCTGTCCTGGAAGCCAATGCTCAGTCCCACATAGGCGCATTGAGATAACTGGGAAAATTCCAAGACGAATCCACGGTTCCTGCCCCCGAGGAGTGACCTTCCCACGGTGGAGCCACCCGGGTGTCCTAGTGAGGCATCCTGAAAAAACACGGGAGTAGGGAAAGGAGATTCGCCTCTGAGATTGAATTATGGTCGAGAGACGTACAGAGCAGAGTAGGCAAAGTCACTTCAAAGAGAGTCTTCAGTCAGCAGGACTGTAATTGGATTTAATGTGTAACTTATACAAAGAAAGATTGTGTCCAGAGAAAAGAAAGTCACTGTACAGGACCCCCTCCCCCACCCGTCCTAGTGTTGCCGGGGAGATGTGGCACCTGCTCCAGTCCCAACAGCAGGGACGTGGGCACGGCAGGGAGGCGCTCCCCAGGCCTCCTGTGGCTGGGAGGCTGCACATCTGTGCGCAGTCCTTCCTCCTTCCCTCCCCGTGCTGGGCTTCCCTGAGGGCCGATGTACTCCCCAGCCCGTTGTCTTTGGCCTTGGCTTGCTTCAGCCAGTGGCAGGCTAGTGGCAGTGGCGTGAGCAGGGGCTTTAAACATGCGTGGTGAAACGTGGGCCGCGGCGGCCCCATAACTGAGAGGTCAGAGAGCCCGTGGGTCAAGGCCTGTGCCTGGCTCCACTTGGCCTCTGGGTGTGCAGAGATGAGCTTGTCTCGAGAGACCAACCCATTCATTCATGGCCCTGAAAAGCATTTCCTGATCACCTCCTCTGGCTGGGCACTGAGCCAGCACTGAGGGAAGAAACCGGGGGCCTCTTTGGGGACAGGCTGTGAGTTGGGCAAGGGAGCCTGTTTGCCGGTCCGTAGCCGTGGCCGAGGAGAGGCTGGACCCACTGAACAGTGTGACTTGGGTTCTCCTACAGATGGGACACTGTCTGCGTGACACGGGTGGGAATGGAAGGACGTGTGCCACCACCCAGGCCTGTCCCGTGGCAGTCCCGGCCTGCTCCCCATTCCACTTCCAAGGGCACCTTTTTCCCGCTCTGCCTCCTCAAGGCCTGAAGCCCATTGTAACCCAATCGCACGCCCATAACATGCCGTCGTGCTGCAGCCCGGGCTCCACCTGACGCAGCGACAGAACCGCCATACCCACTGCCCTGCAAAGACACGCGCCCCTCCCACTAGGGACTGGAGGCGGGTAGTTTGGCAGGATGACCCCTGTCCGAATTTTTGCAACGCTGACAACCTGCAGTGAACTCACTGCTCCTGCTGGGATAGAAACAAAAAAGGTGTTCAATAAATAAAAGCCAATTTCCCCACAGCCTGTATTCACCTGCTCTGGTCAATGGCAGGTGTTCGATTCGTCCTGGACCAACTGTCCTGTTCCGAGTCCTTTCCTATCCAGAATGCCCCAGAGGCTATGCAGGGAGGGCTTGGGACCCTTATACCATGGCCTGCAGCTTCTCAACAGTGTGACACCCAAGACAAAAGAGAACCAAGTCTAGTTTGTCTATTTTCCTGATTGAGATATCATTTATGTAGAGTAAAAAAATCACCCTTTTTAGTGTGTGGCTCTGAGTTCTAACAAGGGCATAGAGATGTGTCACTGTATCATCACCCCACATTCCCCCGTGACACCCAAATAGTCAACCTTTCTACACAATTCATGCCTCTGACATCCCCAATCTGTTTTCTGTCCCTATAATTTTGCCCTTTCCAGAATATCATGTGAATGGAATCATACTGTGTATAGCCTTTGAGCCTGGCTTCTTTCAGTTAATAATGCATTTGAGATCTGTTATTGTCCATATTCAATAGATCATTCCCCCCACCCTTTTGTTTTCGAGACAGGGTCTTGCTCTGTCGCCCAGGCTGGGGCGCAGTGGTGTCATCATAGCTCACTGCAGCCTCAAACTCCTGGGCTCAAGTGATCCTTCTGACTCAGCCTCCTGAGTAGCTGGGACTACAGGCATGTGCCACCACACTTGACTAATTTTTTTATTTTTCATAGAATTGGAATCTTACTATGTTTCCTGGACTGGTCTTGAACTCCTGGCCTCACATGATCCTCCCCCTTTAGCCTTCCAAAGCGCTAGGATCACAAGCGTGAGCCACTGTGCCTGGCCTTATTCCTTTTTGCTCTCCAGTGGTCCATGCTATACGTATAGCACAGTCTGTTAATCTCTTTTCCAGTTGAAGGACTTTGGGTGGTTTCCAGAGTCTTTTTGGTGATTATGAATAAAGCAGCCATAAATATTCATCTTCAAGTTTTATGTGAATGTAAGTTTTCATTTCTTTTGGGTAAATATCTAGGAGTGGGATTTGCTGGTCATATGGTAAGTGCATGTTTAACTTTATAAGAAACAGCCAAACTATTTTCCAAAGTGGCTGTATCATTTGGTATTCTCATCAAAAATGTATGAGTTTCAGTTGTTCCCATCCTCACAGGCATTTGGTGTTGTCAGGTTTTTTGTTTTTTGTTTTGTTTCAAGTCATTCTAATAGGTGTGTAATGGTGTCTTGCTGTGGTTTAAATTTGCATTTTCCTAATGACTAATGATATTGAACATCTTTTCATGCACTTATTTGCCTTATGTATATATTTTTGGTTGAGTGTCTGTTTAAATCTTTTGCCCAATTATGATGTTTTGTTTTTATCTTGAGTGTTTTAGAGTTTTTTATATTGTCTACATACAAGTCCTTAATCACAATATATTGCAATGATTTTTGTTTTACACAGCCAATTATCTCTTAGAACAATGTAGAATAAGCAAAAAATATTTAAATATTTACCTTTTTTAAAAATTGTTTTTAGAGATCTTAGCTTCTTTGCATAGATCCAGATATCTGTCTGGTATCATATTCTTCTGCCTGAAGAATTTTCTTTAACATTTCTTGTATTACAGATCTACTTTTGTTTGTCTGAAAAAGTCTTTATTTTTTGTTTATTTTTAAGAGATAGAAGTCTGAGGTGACAGGGTTTTTTTCCTTTCAATACTTTAAAGATGTGACTCCATTATCTTCTGGCTGGCAGAAATTCTGATGAGAAGTCTTCTACTATTATTATATTTGTGTCTGTATATGTTATGTGTCTCCTTTCAAGCTGCCTTCAAGTTATTCTCTTTTTTTATTCTATTTTTTTAGTAGTTTGAATAAGATGTGTCTGAGTATTTTTTTAAGTATCTTTGGGGTGAACTATTTATTCTAATGTAGTACTCTGATTGTTTTTTGATCCATCATTTGATATTATTTTATTTTTGGAAAATTATTGGTCATTATTTCCTCTATATTTATTCTGCCTCATTGTTTCTCTTTTTGCCTTCTGAGATTCCAATTGGTTATTGTCCCGTACCTATTGGGTGCTCTATCTTTTACAATTTCTTTACTCATTTTTTTGGTGTGTTCATTTTGAGTAATCTCTATAGTGCTCCCTTAAAATTCACTTATTCCTTTCTCAGTAGTGTCAAATATTCTGATAGGCCCTGTGAAAGCATCCTTCATCTGTGTTATTGTTGTTTAAAAAATAATTTCTGACATCTACAGTTAACTGTTTCTTCCACTTTCCATATCTCTGCTAAAATTTCTCATGTGTTCATGAATGTTTTTCACCTTTTCTACCAGAGCCTTTAACATATTAATCATAGTTATTTTATAATTTCTGTCTCATAGTTCTAACTTCTGAGTCTTTTCTGAGTCTAGATCTTTTGATTGGTGTATCTCTTGACAGAAGAGTGTTTTCACTTACCTTTTTGACACGTCTTGTAATTTTTGATTGAATGCCGGGCATGGTATATAGAACAATACACACTGAAGTAAATTTTTATGTCTGCATATATCAAGCTTTTTGTTTTGCTTGGCTGCTAGTGTGGGGGTTGAGTCAATCTAATCAGGAAGGAAACTGGGCTTGGGTTTTGTTGTTGTTATATTTACCTTCCTTCAATGCCCTACCAGCTCCATGTTTTTCTAAAAGTGCCTTGTGCCTTCTAAAAGTGTGGTGGCTGGGGTGCTGGAGGGTTGTTGTCAATGTTCCTATGACACCCTCAGTGTTTGGTCTTCCCTGTGTGCCTGCATCTCAGACTACATTTCTATGTTCTTGCCCCTCCTGCTGCAGGAGACTGCTACTGCTGTCACTGGGAGCTTGCTAGGCCAGTGGTGGCAGACAAAGGCCTGTCTATGCTCTCATACTAGACCTCCATTGGCCTTTAGAAATTTGTTAATTTTTTTTTTTTAATTTTTTTGAGACAGGGTCTTGCTCTATTACCCAGGCTAGAGTGTAGTAGCATCATCATAGCTCACTGCAACCTCCAACTCCTAGGCTCAAGTGATCCTCCTGCCTTAACCTCCCAAATAATGGGACTACAGGTACATGTCACCACACCTGGCTAATTTTTCTATTTTCTATTTTTTGTAGAGAAAGTATCTTGCTATGTTGCTCAGGCTGATCTGAAACTCCTGGCCTTAAGTGATCCTCCTGTGTTGGCCTCCCAAAGTGCTAGGATTACAGGTGTGAGCCACCGTGCCTGGCCTAGAAATTTGTTAAAATCTTTACCTGAGTTCTTCTTACCCATTTGTACGGCACCTGGAGACTTTTCCTACTGTGCTCTGTCAGAGTTGATTTGGTGTTTACATCCCATTGTTCCTTGGAAGGGCACATCTTTCCTTAGATTTTAGACATTTTGGTTGCACTGTAACCTCAGCGTTCTGATGGATTCAGGAAAAGCTACAATTTTCTTTTGTTGTTAGGATAGGAGTGACACTCTTTCTGGCTTTCTGCATCCGAGGCACAAACAGAACTCTGGTTGGTCCATTTTGAAAAGGAAGAAACAGGGAAGTAGAGGAGGAGCCACAGTGGAATCCGACAGGGAGACTTCAGAAACAGAGAAGCAGTATGTACCCAAGGGCCCTGTTCTTCAGCAGAACTGGGACATAGCATTCTAGGACAAGGATGGGGCACATTTGTTAAAGCACAAGAAGAGCTTGAATCAACCAGAAGTCAAAAGATGTGACAATCCATTGAGATGAAGGCTGAGCAATGCTCTGGAGCTGAGGCCCCAGCTCCTCCATGCAGGTGGAGCCCATTGGAGGTGACAGACAGCAGGAGCCTGGTCCCCTGATACATTTGAGGGATAAAAAGGGAGAGGCCGGGCAAGCAGTGAGCTTTGCACAATGAAAGGCGGAGGCATATAGTACTGCATCCCCCAAATGTTCGGTGAATGAACCCAGAAATGTCTTCTCCCCAGCAACTCTGAGACTTCGTGCACAAGGAAATTTCCATCTACTAATTTTGGTCACTTCTGAAGTCCTGCCTACCCTTTCCCCCAAATATTTTTCTTTCCACCCTCATTCTCATTGCTCAGGTCTGAATGCCTGCTTTTCTTCCTGTTTGCAAGCCTCTCTCTCCCCTCCAGTGCACCCTGTGTATTTGCATCATTCATTGCTCAGGTCTGAATGCCTGCTTTTCTTCCTGTTTGCAAGCCTCTCTCTCCCCTCCAGTGCACCCTGTGTATTTGCATCATAAAACATAAAGCATCATGCATCCCTCCAATCCTCACAAAATGTCAATAGCGCCCTGTTGCCCAGGCCACAGGCAAACTCCCATGCCTCCAGGACCCGGCAGGAAGTATAATTAGGTGAGGCAGGTGGGCATGAGACAACAGGACCCGCAGGAGCATCTGTAGCCAGGGCCACAGTGAGTAACTGCTTCTCAGCTCCAGGTTACCTTTGTCAAGCAAGATTATGGACCATGTGGACAGGTTTTCCAATTTTGTCCAGATGAACTGGAAATTGAGATTTTTGCATGAATTTCCCAATTTGTTATGTTGGCAACTTATTTGAACATTTGTCAAAACACTGTGTGGGCCAAAGAAAACAATCTGTGGGCTGGATATGCCATGACAGCTGACAGTTTGCAACCCTCAGTTTGGCAGATCAGCTTCTGCGTCCCAGCCTGACATGGGAGGTGTCACTCACTCCACCTCCAAGCCTTTCCTTCAAGGCTTCATGACCTGAGCCCACAGAACAGGCAGCTCTCCTCCTGTCGTGACACACAGTGCTCAGCCTTCATGCTCAAGGTCAACTGATGGGTCCCCCTGCTTCCAATGACCTGCCCGCCACCTCCAATGATTCTACCTTCCCTGATTTTCCAAGGCTTCCACCTCCTCCGCCAACACAGAGGAGCTTCTCCGACAGCCCCACGATCCACTCACTTCCCTTCTTTTCTATCTTTAAATTTCATGAACTAATTTACTCTTTTAAAAATATGGCTTTGTTGAGATATACAGACCACACAATTCACCCATGTACAGTGGTGTTTAGCATATCCGCACAAACTAATTTGTTCTTTATACCCTAGTGACTTCCAAGTATGATTTGAGGTTACTTACAAAATTAAGCACAATATAAACAGGACAACTAATAAAAACAATACAGCTCCCTCCACAAGGAAATAGGCTTTGCCAGGCATTCAAATGAGTTACTCCATTTGTGCATTTATTTTAGCTTAAGTCCCCTGGCAGAGAAGAAAAAAGAGGAATGGGTTGTATAATTCCCATTGTCTGATAAAACAATTCAGACAAACCTCTCAAGAGAGCTGCTGTTTCTTGGCATAGTATCCAAGGAGGGCAGCTGCTTAAAGAGTCATTATGTGTGACTTTTGTTGATACACAAAAAGACTTTTATTCAGAACAATACCGACATTTCTACACTCAAATAAATTGACTCAATAGACTTGTTGGTAGGAATAAAATGTTCACTATAACATTGCAATTAAGAACACAGGCTTTGCAGTCAGAAAAACTTGACCAATTTCCCATCCTATGTAGCCTTTTGCAAGTTGTTTTCTCTCTATAAACCTGGCGGCATCATCTGTAAATCGGGTTAATGATAGTTTTTCTGCCAAAGAATTTTGGTGCAAGGATTAAATGAGAAAGTAAGATTAAGATAGTGCCTACAATGTTCCTTGACCATAAAGATACTATCTCATCCTTTGTTATTAATAGTTATCTTTTAAGGAGGTACTTTGAGTTTATGTAAGTATCTGTTAGTCTTCAAAGTTTTACCCATGAATATAGCATCCATTGGTGGTTTCTACCCAAATCAATTATTCCTAGGGCAACTGCATTTGGTGATCTTCTAATACCATCATTCCTTCTGCAATTAGTTGTTCTACGATAAGAAAGAGCTTTACGAAATGAAGAAAATCTAAATAAATGAAAGCACATTCATGGGAATGAATGAGAAGAATTAATGTTATTAAGGTGTAGTACTCTCCACATTGGTCTACAGATTCAATGCAATCCCTATCAGAATCCCAGCTGGCTTTTGGGGGGCAGAAATTAATAAGCTGACTCTAAAATTGATATAGAAATACAAGGGACCCAGAGAAGCCAAAGCAATCTTGAAAAAGAAGAACACAGTTGGAGACTCACACTTTCTAATTTAAAACTTACTTCAAAGCCATGTGAATCAGGACAGTGTGGTTCTGGTATAAGGATAAACATATAGATTAAAGGAACGGAATTGACAGTCCAGAAAGAAACTTCTAAATTATGGACACTTGACTTTTGCCAGAGTTGCCTAGACAATTCAATGGGAGAAAGGACAGTCTTCTCAACAAATGATGCTGGAACAACTGGATATCCAAAGGCAAAATAATGAAGTTAGATCCCAACGTCAAACCATATGCAAAACAAGCAAAATGAATCAAAGATCTAAATATATGAACCCAAACTATAAAACTATTAAAAGGAAACATAGGAATAAATCTTCATGACCTTTAATTAGGCAATGGTTTCTTAGCTATGATGCAAAAAGCACAAGTGACAAAAGAAAATATACACAGTTGGACTTCACCAAAGTTAAAGACTTTTGTACTGCAAATAATTCCATCAACAGAGTAAAAAGACAACTTGCAGAATAGGAGGAAATATTTGCAAATTGTATATCTGATAAGGGCCTTGTATCCAGAAATTATAAATAACTCTTAAAACTCTGTAGTAAAGAGATAAGTAACCCAATAAAAAGTGGGCAAAGGGTCTTGAGAGACATTTCTGCAAAGAAGACATACAAATAACCAACAAGCAGCTGAAATATGCTTAATGTCATTAGGGAAATGAGTCATTAATGAAATCAAAACCATGATGAGATGCCATTTCACACCTAGGACAGCTATAATAAAAAAGGCATGAGCAGGAGGAGAATAAACTGGAACACATGTATTGGTGATGGGAATGTAAAATGCAAAAATGTAAAAATGGTGAAGCTGCTATGACAAACAGTTTGGCAGTTCCTTATAATGTCGTACGATCCAGCAAATCCACTCCCAGAGAAATCCACCCAGAAGAAATTAAAACACATATTCATACAAAAATTTGTAGGTGATGGTTCATAGCAGCATTATGTATAATAGCTAAATTATGGAAACAACCTGTATGTCCATTAGCCGATGGATGGATAAATGAAAAGTTGGTGTATGCATACAATGGAATGTTATCTGGCACTAAGAAGGAATGAAGTAGTGATGCATCTACAGTGTTGATGGACTTTGAAAACACTAAGCGAGAGAAACCAATACCAAATAACCACATATTGTATGAATCACATGACATGCTCAGAATAGACAGATCTACAGAGATAGAAAGTAGATTAGAGGTTGCCTGAGGCAGAAAGGAGTTGGGGAATAACTGTTAACGGTACAGGGTTTCTTTCTGGGGTGATAAAAATGCTCTAAAATTGGATGTGGTGATGGCTGCACAACTCTGTAAGTACACTAAAACCATTGAATTGTATACTTTAAATGGTGAATTATATGGTACGTGAATTCTATCTCAATGAAGTTGCTTAAAAGCTACATATAAACATTAAAAAATAAAATATATGATTTTGGAAAAGGAAAACGTTCCCTTTCCTTATTATACTTATTTGTTTATGTTAATGATGGATTGTGGATGCAATAGGTTATAATCCTTTACTGTCATCATTTATTTTGATGCTCACACTGTCTTGTATTTTTGCCAGTGGGAACATCTTCAGGCTGGTTACTGTGTCCTTTTGACAGTTTCCTATGATTCTTTGAGCATTTCTTTACTATCGTTTTCTTTACTTTTTGGCACAAGATAAGCCAGGCTTATCTTGAATTTTCCTTGTCTTGGCCTGGAGTCAGCCATTTCTCCAAAGAGCCCTGCTTCCTTCTGGTGGAGAATAGTATTTAGAAGCCAAGATTTGGAGGGTAGGTGTGTTCATTGCTAGTGGGGTGTCTGCACGTCTTTTGGCACAAAGAACTAGGAAATAGGTATACGTATATTCATACACACATGTGGACATATGTGCATACGTATATACATAGTCCCACAATCGATATCTGTTTCTATATCTAGGTATATTAAAACCCATTAATTCACACCGACAGCTCCAATTTCAACCCAATACCACAGGGTTCATTCTATCTTTCCCTTTTTTCCATATTTGTAATTCACTTTCTGGCGGGAAGAAACTCGACTCCCATTACCCACAATAAATGTACTTATTTGCTCAATCCTAGAGTGTTCAGAAAGCAGTTTCAGAATTGCTGGCTCATGTGCCTGAGAAAAAGAAGCCTTCTAATTAGGGTTCAATATTTGTTTAGAGTTCTTTTTGTTTTTAACCTGAGGGTGTGTAGTTCAAATACTGTTTTCCAAAGTTAATTGGGTTGGTTTATTTTTCCCCATTTCAGTGTGGTTATGTTATTCATTTGAATTATGGTTCAATAGTTTTTATTTGTATTCAATTTTAGAATTCCTCCCCCATCCTTGTTGATTTATTTCTTTCCTTCCCTCCTTCCTTCTTTCTTCTGCGTGAAATATTAACATGGTTCTGAAGCCAGGACTGCACAAGAAGGTATATTCAGGGAAGTGTCATTTCCCATCCATTCCTTCTGCCCTTGTCACTCAATTTCCAATCACACCCTGTCCATAACCAACCTCTTTAGTCTCTATTGTTCCTGTAGTTCTCTTTGGTTGAGGGAGCCAATAGATGTATATTTTCTATTTTACCCTTTTCTTTACCCAAAAGGTAGTATACTGTAAGTGTTCTTTTGGATTTTCCTTTAACACTTAACAATATATCCTAGAAATCAGTCCCAATCAATTCACAGAGATCTCATTTTTGTACTGCTGCTTAGTATTCCACAGAATGGGTGTACTACCCTTTACTCAACCACTCTGCTGTGTCCATGCATTTAGGTTGTTTCCAGTATTTTCCACCATTGGAAGTGTGTCTTCAGGGGAAATTCCCAGAAGAGGAATTGCTGGGTTGAAAGGGAAAAGCACATATAACTTTGTGAATTAGACAAATTCCCTCTGTAACAGTTGTAATGATTTGCGCGCTCATCGATAGTCTGTAAGAGTGTCTATCTCCCTACAGCCTCAAGAGCACAGTGTGTTGTTATGCTTCTTGATTTTTGCCAATCTCATAAATGAGAAATAGTACCTCAATGGGGTTTTAATTTGCCTTTCTTTTATCATGCGTGAGGTTGAACGTATTTTTATGGGTTGGCCCTTGAACAGCATGGAGGTTAGGAGCACTGACCCACCACCCAGTTGAAAATCCATGTATAACTTTTGATTTCCCCCAAATTTAACCACTAATAACTCACTGTTGACCAGAGCCTTACCAATAACAGCCACTTAACACATGTTTTCCGTGTTGTATGGATTATATACTTTATTTTTATAATAATAAAATAAACTAGAGATAAGAAAATACTATGAAGAAAATCATAAGAAAAGCAAATAAATTTACTATTCCTTAAGTGGAAGTAGATCATAAAGAGCTTCATCCTCATCATCTTCACCTTGAGTAGGCTGAGGAGGAGGAGGGGGAAGAGGAGGAGAGGAATTGGTCTTCCTGTCTCAGGTGGCAGCAGCAAAAGAAGTGGAGGACATGAAAGGGGAGGCAGAGGAGGAAGGTGCATTCGTGGTAACTTTTACTGAAAAAAATCTGCATCTTAGTGGACCCGTGCAGTTCAAACTCACATTATTCAAGGGTCAACTGTACATTTTAAGACCATTTTTATATCTTTTTCTGTGAATCGCTGTTCAGGTTTTCTGCCTATTTTTATTTTATGGATTTTTAAAAATCTTTTTTCCCCTCAATTTTGAAGAGTTGCTTCTACATTAAGTATTGATATATTAACTCATTATCTGTGGTATATGCTTAAAATAATTTTCCAAGTTTGTTAGTCGCCTTTTGACTTTGTTTATATGGAGAAGTCTTTTTTTTAATTGATACTTTTTTCTTTTATTGCATCTGGATTTTTGAGTCATAGTTAAAAGCCTTTCCCTACACCCAGGTTAAGGAAAAATCCACCCACGTTTTAGTTTTGTACTTGTATGGTTTTCATTTCTACATTTAGATAGCTAATCCCTTTGGAGTTTATGCTTGTTCATGATATGAAGTATGATGGATCTAATTTTCTCTTTTTCCAAGTGACCGACCAGTTGTGTGACCTGTGCCCTGGGGACTCCTGTAATCTGCTTCATCTAGCAGATCCTGCCTCTGAGTCCAACATTGCAGTATTTGGTCATGTTGTGTTTAGTGTCCATAATTTGTGGATTGGGTTGTACTTGCTTCCTTATTTCATTGAAGATTGTGTCCCAGTCCCTCTTTTTTTGTTGTTATTCTTGGTTTTGGTGGGTCTTAAATAATGGGGATGAAATAACAATCGTCTTTCCTTGCCATCTTTAAGTGGAAGTCTGTTAAAATATGTTTTAGATATGATGTTTCGGCTCTATGAAAACTAATTTAAAGTATGGTGTGAGGTTTTTTGAATGAAAACTACAGGCCAGTTGGCTGGGGTATGGGGAATGATGCCTCCTGGAATTAACAAGGAACAATAATAAGTACAAGTGAGAGTCAGAGTGGGGTAAGGGAGCTAAATTTGTAGTAAGAGACAGGCGTCAGGGATTCTAAAACCTATGGAAGCATGGAAAATTCCAGAATTTCTCCTGTGGTCTTCCAACTGGTTGAGTTAGACTGTGCTATACTTCTCAAAGAATAAAACCAGACTGTGGAGATAATAAATGCAGTAGTTGCCAAAGTAGATATTTGTATTTTCCTAAATTACGGTCTGAGTATATATATCATCCTTCCAAAGATAAATTAAGCCAATATAAGTTACATTACTTACTATTAGCTAATAGACTGAATATTTTAATAAATGCTTCTGTTTTTATAGAAATCACCCAATTGGGTGGAAAAGTGTGCTAACTTTTGCTTGTTTGCCTGCCAAATTTTGATTAGGGTCCCCCTCTATAGCAAATCTGGCCATTTGGACCATATCTTTAGCTTAAGTGTCGTCATTGATCAGCTTGGAAGTTACCCACATTTTTGGCATAATAACCGAGAAAGAAAGAAATTCTTATGTGTATAAACTTTGTCAAATCCAACCTATCGCATGGCCAGTGGTGTCCCCCGAGTCTTAATCTCTAAGGCCTTGCTGAGAGTTATTTTATCAGCGTAGATGTTCCGGGGCATCCAGGTGGCTTGGCGCAGTTGGCATCTTTGGAGCTAGGAAGAAGACACACAGAACACAAGCAAGTTCTTCTTTATAATTTTGTCCAACACAGGCCCGGCGCTGATATCAAAAGACGTCCGTATTTATAACTCTTGTGGCACTGAAGAACCAAGGGCTATTCTTCCTTTAAGAGGGTTGCCCTGCACACAGCGGGTCAAGGAGCGCAGGTGATGGAGATGCGTCATCCCGCCCTTGATCCAGCAAAAGGGAGGAAGTAGGTCGGGGAAGGGCGTATGGGAAAAAGATCAAGTGTTTTCATTTTTCTTTTTTCATTTCCAAGTTTAAGCTGTTTCAAGGACCTCAGCCCACCTTGACAGAGTCTCCTCATAAAGTAGAAAAGGCCTGACTTAGAGAAGCAACTGCATTGTTCAGACAGGGGGGAGCAAGGTGACAGTCGAGTCACGTGGTCCCTGCACATGGGTGGGCACCCAGCCTGTCACTTGACCTCACAGATCAGAGGCCCCTGGTTTCTCTCTTCACCACTCACGTGCAGATGCCTGTTGTCTACTCTGTGTGCTTGGTGGTGAGCTAGGGACCATCACCCTGTAAGAACAGTTTGTGGGACTTTTGCTGTGTTTCTGTATTAGTCAGCTCAGGCTGTCATAACAAAATACCGCAGACTTGGCAACTTAAACAACAGACATTTATTTCTCACAGTTCTGGAGGCCACAAGTCCAAGATAAAGATGCCAGCAGATTTGTTCCTGGTGAAGACTCTCTTTCTGGCTTGCAGAGGGCCGCCTTCTTGCTATTTCCTCATATGGCCTCTTCTCTAGGGACAGAGAGAGAGAGAGAGAGAGAGAGAGAGAATGCTCTGGAGTCTTTTCCTTTTCTTATGAAGACATCTGTTCTATTGGATTAGGGCATCACCTTTATAACTTCATTTAACAGTAATCACCACCTAAAGGCCTTCCGGCAAAATAAGGTCACATTAGAAGTGAAGGCTTCAATATATGCATTTAGGGGTGAGAGGCACACAATTCAGTCCCTAACAGTTTCCTTCTGGAAGTTTTAAATCTTAAAAAAAGAGTTGGAATCACAGATGTATTTGGTCCAAGTGAGATTTTGCCTATTGGCTTACACATCCGAGCTCACCTAAAGTCTACAGGACGACATGACAAACAGGGTTAAGGATCGTTATGCTTCCAAACAGACAAGATTAATGCGATGGATCCACGGAGCGGTCACGCCTACGGTGCTCACTCCTGAACTCGTAGGATGGGAGTCGTCCGAATGGTCCTCGTATTGCCAGCACAGCGCCTTGCACACAGTAGGCGCTCCATCTAGAATGGCTGAAGGAATGAATGAACAAACGAATGAGTGAGTGAACAGTGACGATTTCCACCAACTCTGGTAAATGCCAAATGCGTAAGATTTTAATTAAAAGAGACTTGCTGTCTCCCTTCTGTCGTTCACGCGGCTCTGAGCTTGAACTTGAACACCTCATATTTCAGCTCTGGCTTTATTTGACTGCATGTGCTTTAGGAAGGGAAGCGCTTACCTCCGAGCCTTTGTGAAGTGAGCCTCTGATAAACTGCAGAGGTGTGAGAAGCACCTGTCTAAGAAGATCTATAAAATGTCTCCCGTTGGCCTTTAATCCCGTTCCACCAGAGTGTGTGGCGTTGGCGGTTCACGCAGGTTCAATCAAACGAAGACAAGTGCGAATGGATTTCCTCCTGACGCAGCTAGCTAGATGGGTGATTTTCTTTTCTTTCCCTTTTTCTTTTGCTTTGCACTGTTCACAAACTTATTTTGAGCTCGGTCTAATATGGCTGGGACTCCAAAGGATCAGACGAATGCTTTTTGATAACGGAGGAGATGGTTATTTAAAAAAATCTGTTTAAGGATTCGGCCAGCTTAACTTTAAACTATCCCTGAGTAAGAAAAACTTTCAGCCTAGGTCTGTTTCACAATGACTTGTGTTAATGACAAAATAGTTCACATTCTTCAAGCTATTTGGGATAAACTAAGGAAATTAGGTCTACCTTGCAAAACTCGAATTGGGATAAAGCTATTAGAGTGGGAGTCCTACTCTAGCATAACCTTGTAATTAAATGTAGAAGACTTAATAAATATTTGATAAACTAAATTCAGCTTACATTCATGGAGTGCCTTCTATGTATGTATCAGGCATAATGTTCAAAGCCACAAGGTTTGCAAAAAAGAACAAGACAGCTTATGCAGGAGTCTTGGCTTCCTAAGTATTTTATGTCACAATAATGTAAAAATACATAGCTTTTTCGTTTTTAAAACAGGTTATGCATTGTGTTAATATCTTTAAGGATCCGGCTTCCCCTATATGCAATTTTAATCCTACTGTTAGTCAGAAGAATTTTGTGGAAATGAACAATTAAAAAGTTCCGACCCTAAGAATAGCTTGTAAAACGTTGGTAGAGCTTAAATAATGTTGTTAGCAGCGTTCATATAGACGAGGTGTTCTCTTTGAGAGTTAAAAAAAAAAGGAACGGAATTCATTCATGGGCTAGTCTGCCAGGAGCATGCATCCACGTTGTGATTTGCTGATTTCATTCTATCTTTGGCTTGAAATGTTTTCCCTAAGCTCACATGAAGAAATCCACCAAGGGAGAAGAGACTTCTCGCACCCACGGAACTCAATCTGGGTTTGAGAGCAGACTGATATCACTAGTTCCTTTCAAAAAGGCCCTTATCATTAATAGAATTCTTTCTTACCCTCCCTTTTCGCACTGACTAAAAGGCTCTATAGAAAGTTTCCATGATTTGCTCCTTTGTGTTTCTCATTAGGGCCTGAGAGGAACTCTATTGAGTCTCCCTGACATTATCTCGGGCCACCTGATGCCTGGGTGTTTTGAAATGTCGTCTTGCTGGAGAGAGAATAGCGACCCTGATTACGTCCGTCACTGAGCTGGGTATGGACTGAGTTGGCAGAAAGGCGCTATGGGAAAGGAAGTCCTCCTTGCTCCACGCAGTGGGCAGTTCAGGGCAAGGTCAGCCAAGCGCCCACAATCCCAGGACACTGACAACGTGTAAGGCCAACAAGCCACTCCTGTTCCCTCATTTACCCCACCCTCCGAGGGTCTCACATCCCCTAGGTTTGGGGGCTCCAGGGGAAAATAAGCACCACTGGCATTGGTCTCAGAGATAATTTAATCCTGAATTTGCAATCTCAGATACCTATAAGGGCCAGGTGAGGATAAATGTGTGGATCGGACTTGTTCAATGTAATGAGGCATCATGTGGCCAACTGGTCATCTTAAAGGAATTCAAATTTAAAACAACTCCCCTCCCTGCTCAAACAGGCAGCCTACATGAAACACATCTGTAACTTGGAAAGGTCATCAACATGCAATTCCTGATCTGGTCTGCCCCCTCATTTTATAGATGTGGAAACTGAGTCCCAGGGTGAAAAGTGACTTATTTCTGGGGCAGGACTAGAACCTATGGCTGGTGGCTCCGCAAAGCCTACCTCGTTATTTATTGGGCAAAGGATATTGCTATATTTCTAAGTGCCAAATCTTCAGATCTGCTGGTGCCACCTAAATACAGGTTAGGTGGCCCCTGTTTCTACATCTGCAAGCTGCAGGTGAAGCTTCCCGATGTGTCTAGTCTTATGACAAGTTACTCAGCCTTTCAGCTGCCTGGTCTGTAGGATGGATATTCTACAGGTGAGGCTGTTGTGAGGATGAAATGAGATGAAGACGAAAACCCTTAGGCCAGCCCCCGACCCAGACTCAGCTCTCATGAAGTGTTGGTTCTCATTACGCTGCTGTATTGGTGTTATGATCTGATGTGGTCTGAAACACCAATGGGATCCAGAAGCCTAAATAATAGGAAATGATTAAAAACAAGCCTAGTATGTGACTCACACAGCAGATCAAGGAAAATTACAAGGAGAGAAATGATATGGCCCAGCCAGAAACAGTGAATCATGAACACCAAGCAGTAATGCCATCCAAGGTAAACCTTTTCAGCAGCCAGGGAGGTAAGAATTAAGCAAATTTGTTCTCAAGAAAGATATGGCAGGGAGCTTTCTCTGAAAAAGAAAAATTGAACAGTCTGCTTGGTAAAACCTCTTAGGAAAGAAAATTTCCCTTAGCAAATATTTCATATTCGAAATGATCGTGAGCCAAAGAAGGAGGTGGGGGCATGTCTGTCTCTAGTGAATCGAAACAGGAAGTTTCTTGTAATTTAAAAACTTTCCCCAAAAAAGTGGAGCAAATTAATTCTATCCTGTTAAAATGCACACACCTTCTTAGGTAGCCTACACTTTGCTGTCTTAGGTTGGGTTTCTGCGATGCAAGAATTTTATTGGAAAGTGCCACTTCTGAGCCTTCGAATCTTTCTTCCACATCTGCCACAGATGTTCTGAGATTTCTACTTCACTTCAAGTGGGTCTCTGCTTTCTCCAAACTTCCGAGATCCATACTTGTAGCATATTGGCACGGGTTCCAGGGGTCCCTGCCAGGGTGTCCGATGCAGTATACGTACACGGGAGAGGGTGTCCACATCAGCAAACTCCCCCACACCCAATCTTATGCCCCCTCCCCTGGGTCTAGCACCCCAGCATCCAGCCCCATACATACCCTCCTCCTGGGTGCAGCCCAGCACTCCCCAGCTGGATATGCTATGATTTGATACTTGTTATTAGTCTGGTGCCACACGCTGGGGGGGACAAATCCTGATGAGAGTGCACATCACCTTGAAAAGCTGACACTCCTGCAGTGTCTCTTCCAGCAGCCTCTCACAGGGAGGGGTGGGCCCCTGCTGCAGGGTCGGGGGTTCCAAGGGGTTTGGGGCTTCAAGGTTCTCAAGAACATTGACCCAGGTGACCCTGTCTCACTCCTCAGGGTCCCACCCCTTCCTGTTCAGGCTCTGAGCTGATGCAGCAGACTTGATGGGGCTGAGAATTCAATCCTCTCCAGAACATTCCAGCTGCGCTAACAAGGAAGGCCTGGGCCTGACTTTTCATGTTTTCTGGCTGCAGGAGCTAAGAGTCTCTTTATATGCTGCAGAGAAGGCCTTCTGAATTTCACACTTTGACTTTTATGATCTTCCTCCAAGGCATCGATGGTCTGCTCATTAAAAAGCATCCCATTTTATTGGGATCCTTCGTCTCATTACATTATTAATACTTTAGACCCTTAATCTCTTAAAAGCCAGAGAGATTGCTGCCCCAGCTGGGACCCTCTTCCCTTCACCACCTGCATAGGTGTCACCCTTGCACCAGGTATTACCAGCATTCCACCTGTCACCAACACAGCCTCACCTGGTGAATGACAGGCGGCCAAAATCCCACTTTTGAGTCAGCTTCCTTGGGCCACTCCAACTGTCTTAGGTCCATTTCCCTAGAAACAGACTCCGAATCTGAGACTTGCATGCAGCAAGTTCACTGGGGAGCCCTAGAGGCCAACACTGGGGGAATTAAGGGGGAGGAAGTTCAACTACAAGGCAGTGTGACAAAAACTCCAGCAGATTCCATAGGAGCTCCAGAGCTGGGCAGCCCTCAGAGTCGCCTTTCCTGAGACGAGGGGACCTGAGTCTTGATACTGTCCCATGAACAAGTCTTTGGAGGTGGCTGTGTGGGGAGGCAGTGTGACTTTGAGGATAGTCCCCAAGCAGCAGACATCCCCTCATCACCTCCCTCTACCCTGGGCCACTCCATGCTGTAGCCAGTGACCTTTCAAAAATGCATATGTGGTCCCATGACCACTGTCCCACCTAAACTCCTTTCTCAGCTTCCCAGCACCCTCAGAGCCAAGTCCAGGTGTCACCTCCGGGCTCACAGATTTTGTGTATCTCACCACTGCATATCTTTGCAGGCTCACTCTTTGGTGCTTCTCTTGAATGTTTTACTTCTGACTTTAGGAAGGTCTTTTAATTTCATGGCTGCACCAGGCTTGTGCACGTGTGTGCATGTGTGTGTGTGTGTGTGTGTGTGTGTGTGTGTGTGTGTGTGAAATGTGCTTTTCTGCCTTCACCTCCTGGGTCAACTGTAACAACTCCCTGAAGCACCTCTGACCTGCCACCTCTTCCTCATCCTCCCCCCTCTAGGTCTCACCTCCTCTCAGAGGTCCTCTCTGGCCCCCAGCACAAGGTGAATGGTCTTCTTTTGTGCTTCTTGTACTTCCTGTGCTTCTCTGACAAGCACACTGCTTGTCCTGTGTTTCAATTGTTTGCCATCCAGTCTTCTTAGCTAAACTGCAAGCCCTGGGGGGACAATTACCGTGGCTGTCTTATTCCTTGTTGTGGCTCTGGCTGCTAGCACAGTGCCCAGCTCATCGTCTTCCGAATGAATGGATGAATGAGTGCATGGGAGGCAGCAGAGCATGCAGCAGAGAGGAAAGGCAGATATCAACCAGAGAAGGTCATTACGCGTTTGCCCAAACAGGCTCAGAGAGAGAATGGAGCTACTAGTCTTTGGTGGGGATTCTCTCTGAGCAGGAGGACAGTGGCATCTACCAAGCATGTGAGGAAGGTGAACACTACTAGCAGAAGTGGGACTCAACATTCACCTTCATAGATGGGCTCGATGCCGTCCTGGATGCTGAACTTGGTTGGTGGGGGAGGGGCAGTGGGACGAAAGGTTGCAGATCTGGAGGGAATCTATTAATTAAAAAAAGGTCAATGAAATAATCACGAGTGGTGATTCCTGCAGGAAGAGAGACTGAGCAAGTTAGGACCCCAGCTTTGAAGGCTCAGGCCAAAGGGCACAGGGTAGAAATCTGCAAAATAATGTGGGATGAGAGCAGGGTCTGGTGTGAGGAGGCTGAAGATGAGATTAGAGGTGTCCTGCAGCTCAGGTGGCATGGACAGAAGTAAACACTGTGCACTGTGCAGGAAGCAGATATGTGGACTCCACCTGCAAGCCACAGAGGCAAACACAGGCACACCCATGACTTTGCAAGGGTCTGGACAGTCACATCACCGCCTGGCCTCTCCAACAGAGCAGGTGGCCACTGAACAGAAGGGCTCAGCCATCTCTTTCCTGGCCACTCCCCACAATAGCCACACATAGCCTAGGTTGCATCCAGAGTAGGCGTCTAGCTGGCATTTGCTAAAGGGATCCTTCCATTACCAAAAGGAAATAAATAATTTGGCCAAATATCTTGATATCTGATAGGAAAAAAAAAGAAAATCAAGTGGAGTCTTTGAGGGTGCTGCACTCCTTTTGAATGCAACATAGCCTCTCTTCAGACAGCCATCTACTGCTTTAAGGAATAAAAATATATTCGTCTGTGCCCCAGTTTCTTTCTCTGTAAAATTGAGTTGTTATAAGGATTAAATAGCTTAATGTATGTAAAGGGCTTAGAACCATACGTGGCACATAGTAAGCACTTAATAAATGTCTGCTGTCATTATCCTTATTTTTGAAACAGCAGCATGGCATCATGAAAAAGATATGTGATTTCTAATCAAGAAATGTGACTTCACCTGCTGGCTCCAGAACTTACTAATTATGCAGTCTTGGCCAGCCATGTTTTCTCTTTGGCTTCTTCACCTAAAAGAAAGAAAATGGTAATCCCACACACAGGGTGGTTATGAGTGTCAGATGACTACACAGCTGAGAAAATCCTGTATCTGTTTTACAGCACTGTCTGTGGATTAGAAGGGCTATGTGTATGTGTGCATGTATGTGCATGTGTGTATGTTCCTTTCAGCACTTTATACTGTGTGTCTGTGTCCTTCAAGAATAATCACTTGATGCGGGGGCTGATACCTGGTGAGTGTCATCTGACAGGGGGGTGAGTGGTGGAAGAAATGCCAAACTTATGGCAAAAAGCCCATGCATAGCCCCCAAGGGGAAGCACCTCTACCTCCCTCTGTGGAGTAAAGGTGTGGAAATCTGTTAAAACAGCAGGGATCTCGCCACCTTTGTCTATTGCTATTTGCAACCTCTGGGGCCTAACTGACCCCAACATCTGAAGACAGCAGCTATGACCTGCCACAACCATGTCAGATATGTCTTGGTCTAACTGAGGTGGAAACCTTGTCTTCATAGACCAGGGTATCAGGTGCTAAGCCAGTAGCCAGTAGGAAACCACACACTTCAATGTGCTCACTCTTATCTGGGGCGTTTTTTGCTACCTCTTGACAACAGACATTTGTACCTGCATTGCTTCCACAACATTAACTGGTTATTTTGCTTGAGATGTATTTAGTGTTGCAATATAGTCAAGGACAAACTCCAAGAGTGTGAACTGCTATTAATATAGAGAATTCCAATCTGAATCCAGGCTCCCTCTGTTTCTCTGTTCATATATATGCCTGATCTGGACAAATCACATCTATAAAGTCAACTTGAATCTTTTCCAGATGCCATAAGTATGATGTTAACAATGAGAAGCAGATAAGAGAAGAGAAGCCTTTCAAACCTTAAAGCCACATTTCAGAAATAGTTACAGATAGAGATATAAGCTATTAGGCCTTTTCCCAAAAGAAAGTGAATAGAATGAAAAAAAAAATCCATCTCAGTGTGGATGAAAGAAAAATAAGATATAGGGGTTTTTTGGGGACAGAGTATTGCTATGATAAAGGGCAAACTGAACTCTGAACATGTACAAGTCTCTGACATTTATGAGCCACCAAATTTATCATTTATATCACTTTATTAGACCTCTTTTTCTTTATTGCTACCACTACTACTGCTAATGATAATAATGATTAGTGAGTGCTACTCTGTAGCAGGTAACATGCCCATCACTTAACGGTATTTTGTCTAACCCTCACCATGACCCCATGAGAAGATATTATAAGCTCTATCTTATAGGAAAGAAAATTAAATCTCAGTCTTTAGGTAATTGGCCCCGCTGGGGTAGGGAACCTATGGCCCTGGGGTCACACATGGCCTTCTGGATCCTTGAGTGTGGCCTTTTTACTGAATCCAAATCTCACAGAATGAATCCTTTCGGTAAAGTGATTTGTTCTGTGAAGTTTGGATTTGGTTAAGGGGCCTTACTTGGGCATCGGGAGGGCCACACGTGGCTTTGAGGCTGCAGGTTCCCCACCCCTATGCACTGCTGGCCGTGGGTTTTCTTTTTAGGATCATGTTCGAAATTCGACACGGTTATCTTTACTTGGGGAGGAACACTGTGTGCATGAAGACCACCAAAATCCAGCAGAACGCCATGAGAGGCAGAGGTGGGGCGGTTGGCTGGGCTCTCTGGCTGCCGCACCCTGGAGTCACCTTTGTGCCTTAACCAAAGGAGATAACATGGCGTTTTGAACTTTCAGAATAAAGTTTGCATAGTCCTCATTTTCTTGGGCATTGGCCAATGGATTTCAGTAGTTCTTTCGTCTGTCCTTATGGTAGGCAGAATTCTAGGCTGGTAATAATGTTTCCTCAGAAATTTTTTTATTGATACTAATATTTGTACATATTTATGGGGTACATGTGAGTATTTGCTGCCTGCATAGGATGCATAATGATCAAGTCAGGGTATTTGGGGTACCCATAATCTTGGGTGTTTATCATTTCTATGTGTTGAGAACATTTCAAGTCCTCTCTTCCAGCTATTTTGAAATATGCAATACATTGTTGCTACCTATTGTCACCCTACTTTGCTATCAAACATTAGAACTTATACCTTCTATCCGGCTGTATGTTCATACCCATGGACCGACCTCTCTTCATCCCCCTCTCCCACCCACACACCCTCCCCAACCTCTGGTATCCATCATTCTATTCTCCACTCCCATGAGATCAACTCTTCTAGCTCCTGCATGTGAGTGAGAAGATGGCAGTATTTGTCTTTCTGTGCCTGGCTCATTTCACTTAACATAATGACCTCCAGTGCCGTCCATTTTGTTGCAAATGACGTGATTTCATTCTTTTTTATGACCAAACAGTATTCCATTATGTATAGACACCACATGTTCTTTATCCATTCATCCATTGATGGACGCTTAGGTTGAGTTTGTACCTTAGCTATTGTGCATAGTGCTGCAATAAACATGGACATATGAATATCCCTTGGATATACTGATTTCTTTTCCTTTGGATAAATACTCAGCAGTGGGAACACTGGATCATATGGTAATTCTAGTTTTAGTCTTTTGTTCCTCTGAATTCTGAAGGCATTTCTCCCCTGCCTTGTAGAATTAGGTGTGGGTGCTAAGAAGCACAATGCCATTCTGATCCCTGATCCTTTCTGTGTGAATTGTTTACTTTCTTGGAAGTTTTGCTATGAGGGCCTTCTCTTTGTCTCTGGATTCTGAAATTAAATGATCATGTGGCTTAGTGTAGGTCTATTTTTGTACTGAGCTCTTGGGAGCGCCCCCTCAATCCGAGTGTTGATGTCCTTTATTCCTGGGGGGACATTTTAAAACAGCTTTCTTGAGATATACTCTACACACCATAAAATTCACTCATTTAAAGTATACAATTCACTGGTTTTTAGCATATTTACAGAGCTGTACAATCATCACCATAATCTAAGTTTGAAACATCTCCACCAAACCCAAAACAAACTTTCCACTCATTTGCAATCATTCCCCATCCTTTCCCCCTAGCCCTGAGCAGCCACCAACCTATTTGGGGGATCATTCTTTAGAAGTATTACTTTAATAATCCTCCCTCCATTTTCTTGTTTCTGTCTTTCTGGAATAGCTATTATCCAGGTATTGATCTCCCTGACTGGTGTTTTCATTTTCCTTATCTTTTCTCCCCTAGTTCTGTTTCTCTCTCTCTTTTGTCTGCTCTGCTGTGAAGGAGATATCCTCAACGTAACTTCCGAAACTTTTATTGAAAATTTCATGTCAGTTGCAATATGTTTTCATTTGCAGGTCTTTTTTTTTTTTTGTTCTCTGTATGTTCTTTTTGTAGCTTCCTGTTCTTTTTTCATGGATGTGATATCTCATCTCTCTGAAGATACAGCTTGACGTTTTCTTCCGCTCTTTGCATGGTACGTCTCCTTTGAGTTCTTCCTGTCTTCTGTTTGTTTTGGTCTCTGCCTTTCATGCTAGAGCTTCTCACTAGTTGGTGACTTTTGACCACCGACTCATGCTCAGGAGTGAAGTGCTCAGAAGTGCTGCTGTGCGTGTGGCTGTAGCCATTGGCTGGTGATCTTCGCCATCAAGGGCGGGATCTCAGTCCTGGTGAGCTGTTTTCATCCCCCAGGGAGCTCTAAAAGCAACACAAATGCCAGGGCCCCACCCCTGGAGCCTCTGGTTTAATTGGTCAGGACCCTGCCATTGCCATTCATTCATATTTTTTAAAGCTCCCCAGATGATTCTATTGTCCTGAGTGGAAAACCCTGGCTAGGGGACTGGCCCCCTTCCCTGCAAGGTCCTCAACTACCAATACATAGGGCATGCTTTTTCTTTTACACTTACCAGATTCTTTAGAAGAGAATCCTTCAGTCTCCTACCTTAGGGGTAGGGGGTCTGGGTGCTAAAGTTCTAGGACCCTGCTAGGAGAAGGGCCTGAGGGTCTCTCCAATCAGCACGTAGGAGTGTAGATGCTAAAGTTATTGCTGTTCTTTGTACAGAGGTTGCGCCGTTGATGGCCTTGCGTGCCCATGTCTAGAATCAGATTATAGATCTCTAGTCAAGTGGGTCAGCTGTAGCAGCAGCAGCACTTAGAAACTGGTTGAAAATGCAAATTCTCAGGCCCCAGCTTGGACTTGCTATGTCAGAAGCCCTGGAGGTGGGGACACGCAGCCTGGGTGTGAACAAGCCTTGCAGGGCACTGAGATGTTTACTTGCATTTGAGGACTGCTCTCCTGGTCTTCTGCTGTGGATGGGGACAATAGCCACTTGGTCTTCTATTAGGGAGAGGGGACAACAGCCACCTGGTTCAAAGTGGGAAAGTTCGAGTTAAGGATCCAAGAGCTTCTCTTGAAAAGTCCCAGCCAGTCTTCCGGTCCGCAGTAGCCCCTGCAGAACCCTTTTAGAAGTGTCCAGGCCCCAACACCTCAGCCTGAGATTTTATATTGCAAAGCGGTGGATTGGGGCCTCTTTGTAATGTCCGGTTTTCATTTCTCTGGTCTCCTAAGACAATTTCAGCTCTTCCACCTGTTTCCAGTTCTGCGGTTTTATTGTTCTAAGATTTTATTGTTCTTCTTTGCAGCTCATATCCTTTTAAATCCCTTTTTTGTCATTTTAAGTGAGGTTGCAGGAGGGTATTTAATCCACCAGGTTTTATGGAAGTCTCAAGATACAGACTAAGTGAATAAAGAACACCACAGGAAAAAGAAGTATAAAAATATCTATTTCCTGTATATAACAAAGAAAGAAAGAAAAAAGAACAAAACCTTGATGTATGAACTCATATCTTTGTCTGTGCTCCTATAGGTATTTTTCTAGACAGAACAGAAGGATAAACCTATCCACCCGTTAGCAGGACTTACCTTGGGCCTCCGGGGAGTTGTGTAGAGTGGGGCTATTATTTTCTCATTTATTTACCTCTGAATTATTTGAATTACTACAAAAAGTAAGTATGACTTGAGTAATTAAAAATATTGAAAATAAGATTTCCTTTTGCGCAAACTGACTTTTTTTTTTTTAATTCACAAAGTAACCTGTGTGATCCATCAGGGGTTGACAGACCTGGGGGTTCAGGGAAGAAATGTCCCCTAATGCCCTGATATTGTCTCAGATTTAGGCAGTGCCTACACAGAGCCAGGAAAAATCCAAATATTCAAGTACGTGAAGTTTGGACATTAGCCTGCTTTCATCCTGATATTTGGTAGAGTATAATGAGAAGTTCTCAAGCCTGACTGCATATTAATGATTAGTACTTGAATACATAACAACAGCAGTGACAATGATAACAAAATCCCTCATTGCCCCAACCTCAGAGGAGTGAAATCTCCAGGTGATTCTAATGTCCAGGCAGGGTTGATATTCATTTACATAGATGTGATTTTAATCAAGTTTTAGAAATCAGTTAAACCAGCTGCTATTGTTTGAATATTTGTCCCTTCTAAAACTGATGCTGAAATGTAATCCCCACTGTGGCAATATTGAGAGGTGGGGCCTTTAAGAGGTGGTTGAGTCATGAGGGCTTTATGGATTAATAGGTTATCACAAGAGTGGCACTGGTGGCTTTACCAGAAGAGGAAGAGACCCGAGCTAGCACACTCAGCCCCTCACTATGTGGTATCCTGCACCACCCCAGGACTCTGCAGAGGGTCCCCACCAGCAGGAAGACCCTTATCAGATATGTTTCCTTGACCTTGGACCTCTAAGCCTCCATAACTGTAAGAAATAAACTCCATTTTTAAATAAATTACCCAGTTTCAGATGTTGTGTTATAAGCGACAGAAAATGGACTAAGACACCAGCCCTCTGGTGTCATTGCTATCTTACAAATGGGTTGCTTTCCTAGATTTTTAAAAATTCTTCAATTTTCTGACATTGCACAGCACAATACCATGGAAGATTTTAGTCTGAGTCTTAAAATATAGCCTAGTTTTGGCTTTGCTAGAACCACAGTGATCAACGGAGCAGGGTATCTCATAGCATTTCTAAGCTGATGCTTTCCCATGGGGCCTAGAGATCATGCAAGTCTTCATTTCACAGATGAGGAAATGTCACCCAAAGGGATTCTTCTATAGATTTACTGTATTAGGGGTGCGTGGGGAGGGAAGAAAAAGAGAGACAGAGAGAGTGAGTGTGTGTGTGTGAGAGAGAGAGAGAGAAACAGAGAAAGAGGAGGAGGGGGAAGAGGAGGCAGAAGGAAGAGGGGGCAGGGAGGGAGAGTGAGTGTTGTAAAAGACATGTATTACTCTTACTGGTTTAAGGAACTGGACTATTCTACATTATGTCAGGAAAGTTCTCTAAGGATCACTTTTACTTAACCTTGTAAAAAAAAAAAATCAGTCAATGTCCAAATGAATTGTTGAGAATTGTTCATCTGTTCTTCCTTGTGGATTTGTACTAACTCAAGTCCTGCCCTTGGCCTCGTGAAGAAAGTAAAAGAATACATACATATTTTAAAGTTTCTATATCTTTACCCAATGCACTTCTCTAAGAGGTAATGTTTTTCTCTTTGCAGTTTTACTGGAAGCATTTTGTTTCAGAAAGAAATCCTCTTGGCTTAACCTGAAATGTCCCAGCACAAATGGGGTGATGTGCAAACAAGGCCTTGGACTATGTACCGGGTTATGTGTCTGAGAGCCATGGATGACTTGTCTGTTGTGTTTTTCTTATTGAGGTCAAAGTGGGTAATAAAGACAAGATGGCTCAGAGCAGAAAATAGGTTACTCATGTCATAAGCCAGGACTGTAAGTTCAGGAGGGAGAAAGGAAATTAATGGTTATTAGATAAACATTTACCATTGCATTTTCCTCTATTAAAATTCCATTATATTCCCATGGCAGGCCATTACAAATGTCATCTCATAACTCTATGTTATCTCAAATGCACATAGATGACTTCTGAGGTGTATCTGTTGACCTGTATGTGCAGTTATAGCATGAGGTTGCATTATTTAGATTTACACATTGCCATGTGCAAAAGTGTGATCTCCTGTGTACAACCATGTCTTCATGTTACATCGCATGGACACATGTCTATGTATAGCTATGTTAGCCCACCCACAATCCTTGGTGCCCTACATCCCAGCTACTGGTGATATCACTGATTTTTTTTCTTTAAAAAATACAACTTTATTAGTATGTGATTTACATCCTATAAATTTCACCTGTTTTGAGCGTACAATGAAATTATTTTTAGTGAATTTGCAGAGTTGTGCAACCATCACCACAATCTAGCTTGAGAACAGTCTCATCACCCCCCAAAGATCCCTTGTACTCATTGGTAGTCATTGCCAGGCCCAGGCAACTACTAATCTGCTTTCTGTCTCTATAAATTAGTATTTTCTGGACATTTTAAATAAATGGGATCATATATTATATAGTCTTCCTTCACTTAGCAGGATGTTTTTGAAGTTCATCCACGTTGTCACGTGTGTCAGTAGCACACTCCCTCCAATTACAGTACTCCATTGCATTTTGTTATCCATTCACCAGGTGATGGATATTTGGACTGTTTTTACTTTTTGGCTATTATGATTAATGCGCCTATGAATATTTATGTACAGTGTTTGTGTGAACAAATGTCTTCACTTCTCTTATGGGGATACGTAGGAGTGGGATTGCTAGGCTGTGTGCCAAGGGTATGTTTAACAGCATAAGAAGCCACCAAGGAGTTTTTCAAAGTGGCTGTACAATTTTGCATTCCTACCAGCAATGTATGAGAGTTCCAGTGGCTCCACGTCCTCATCAGCCCTCAGTATTTTAAGTATTTTTTATTTTAGCCATTCTAATTGGTGTGTTGTGGTTTTGATTTGCATTTCCCTAATGACTAATAATGTTGAGTCTCTTTCCATGCACTTACTATTTGCATACCTTCTTTGGTGGTCACTGTATTATTTATTTTTCTATTTTTTTATTAAGCTTGATTGAGGTTTAATTGACATAAATAAACTTCACATACTCAAAGTGTACAACTTGGTAAGATTTTACGTATCTATAACCCATGAAACCATCATTGCAATAATCCATTGTTCCCAACGGTTTCCTTTTGGCCATCTGTAATCCCTCCCGTCCTTTCTCCTGTGTTCCATCCCCTGCTTTGTTGATTTGCTTTCTGTTCCTATAGACGTAGAGACCTATTTTGCATTTTGTAGAATTTTATACAAATGGGAATCATGAATAATATTACTCTTCTTGGCTCCTTTCAATCGTCATAACTATTTTGAGATTCAGCCATGTTTTTGCACATATTAATAGTTCATTCCATCTTATTGCTGAGTATTTGCCAAAATTTATTTAGCTATATGCTTACTGGTGGACACTTGGATTATTTCCACTTTCTAGTCATTACAAATAAAGCTGCTATAAACATTCATGTACAAGTCTTTATATAAACATAGCTTTCATTTCTCTATATTAATACCTTGGAGTAGAATGGCTGGATCATATGATAGGCATTTAACTTTTTAAGAAACTGCCAAACTGTTTTCCACAGTGGTTGTACCATTTTACACTCTTACAACAGTGTTTGAGAGTTCAGGTTCTTCCGTATCTTTGCTAACACTTGGCATTGTCAGTCATTTTTTATTTTAGTCAATCTAGTGGGTATGTAGTGGTATCTTGTGGCTTAAATTTATATTTCCTCAATGACTAATGATGTTGCACATCTTCTCATGTGTTTCTTAGCCACCGGTATATATATCCTCTTTAGTGAAGCATCTGTTTAAATCTTTTAGCATTTATTAATTGGGTTGTTTGTTTTCTTATGATTGAGTTTGAGAGTTCTTTACATATTCTGGATACAAGTGCTCAGCCATACTTGTAATTTGAAAATACTTTCTCTAAGTCTGTGACTTAACTGTCTTCATTCTTTTAACAGTCTCTTTAAAGGAGCAAAAATTCTTATTTTTTTTTATAGAATTTTGGAGAAATCCAATGTATTACCCTATAGAAATGGATTGTGTTTTTGGTTTTGTATCTAAGAAATCTTTGCCTAACCCAAGGTCATAAAGATTTTCTCTTATGTTTCTTCTATTAATAGCTGTTTTGTAGCTTTAGCCTTTATATTTAGATCTGTGATCCACTTTGAATTACATATTTAATATGACGTGAGGCGTGGATCAAAGTTTGGGGATTTTTTTGGCAGGGCTATCACAAAAAATTTTAGAGACTTTCCTTTCTCCTTTGAACTTTGAACCTTTTGTCAAAAATCAGTTGACTATATATGTGAGGTCTATTTCTGGACTCTATTGTGTTTCATTGATTTGTTTGCCTATTATTGCTTTAATACCACATTATCCTGATTACTGTAGCTTAAAATAAGCTCTGGAATCAGATAGTATACAATTTCCAACTTGGTTGTTTTTCAAATGTTTTGTCTATCCTAAGTCCTTTGAATTTCCTTATGAATGTCAGAAGTATCAATTTGTACAAGATAGCTTATTGGGGTTTGGATTGGGACTACATTGAATCTATTGGTTAATTTGGGGAGAACTGACATCTTAACAATGTGGAGTCTTTTAATTCACAAACGTGGAATATTTCCCCATTTATTTAGGTCTTCTTTGATTTTCCTCAGAAACATTTATTGTTTTTAGTATACTAGTCTTATATGTCTTTTGATTGATACGTTTCTAAGCATTTCATATTTTTATGCTATCATTGGTTTTTACATTTCAATTTCTGAATGCTACTAGTTATAAAAATATAATTGATTTGAGTATATTGAGCTTGAATCCTGAAGCCTTCTTAAACTCACTTACTAGTTCTGGTAGCTTTTTTGTGCATTCCATAGGATTTTTTCCATAGACAACCACATAGTCTACATAGTTATCATTTCTGGTGCTCATTATTTTTTTGTATATCTGCATATTTCCATCTGCTATAATTTTTCTTATGCCTGAAGATTTTCTTTAACATACCTTGTACTGTAGGTCTGCCACCGATGAATTTTTTTGGCTCTCGTATGTCTGAAAAAGCATTTTGCCTTTATTTTTGAAATATATTTTTATTGGGTTATAGAATATAGAATTCTAAATTGATGGTTTTCCTTTCAGGAATGTAAAGGTGTTGCTCCTTTTCTTCTGATTAATACTGTTTTCAGCTAGAAGTTTGCTATCCTTCTTACCTTTATTCCTCTATATATAGTGTCTCCCTTTTTACTGGCCACTTTCAAGATTTTTCTCTTTATCACAAGCTTCAAGAAACTTGACTGTGATGTGCCTTGGTGTAGTTGTTTTTTTTTTTCATGTTTATTGTGCTTGGGGTTCATTGAGCTTCTTGGATCTATGAGTTTCTACTTTTCATCAATTTTGGGAAATATTAGGCGATTTTTACTTCTAAAATCTTTTTTCTGTCCCCCTCTCTCCCTCTGCTCCTTTGGGACCTCCAATTATCTCACTGGCTTATTTTAGGTCCCCCAAAATATAAACAACTGTAGCCCATAGCTGAGACAAGGAGACGGTAATGCAGTTTGTCTTTGACACAGCCGTGCAGAAAAGCAAGGAGGAAGGTCAAGGCAAGACAGGGAACATACTGGATGAAAAGTCAGACCCCCCCCCCATTCAAACTGTACCAAGATTAACTATGTGACTTTAGGGCAGTCCCTTTGTCTTCCTGAATCTCAATATTCTCCGCTGTAAAATCTGAGACTTGTTCCAAATGACACCCAAGGTTCCCTCCAGCTTACACCTTTTTTCTTTAGTTCTGAATAAATTTCGGTGTGAGGAAAGGGAAAGAAAGGACTGCATATCCTCACATGCCCCTACCATCCATTCATCTTCTCCCTTCTCAGTGTAACTCATTTGAACAATTTGAGTTCAACAGGATTAGGGGACTAGGTTATTTGGACCAATCCCATCACTGAAAACAACTCAAAGCTGGATTTTAAAAAATTCCTTAAAAACATGAGTCTGAAATGATAGTAAGAAACTACTAGGGGAATCAGGAATTTAGAGAAATAAACAGACTACTTATGCCACATTGGCCCATCCAAGGGAACTGATTTATTATTGGCCTAAATCCCTAAAAATAGGGACATTCCAGTGACTGGGAATTTCAATGACTTAGTTTATTGCCATCTGATGAATGTAGTAATGACACAAAGGATTCATTTCCACAACGAATTCCTTATTTAATGTTAATTGTGTCCAAGGAGTAGGATGTTCTGTCTGGACTAAAACTGCCATAATATAATAGGGCTCAAACTGAGCCCTTAGATCATTAAACTACTTGACATGACCTCCAAGATCTTATTTCACAACCAGAAATTGCTAAACTGTATTTCCTAGTCTTTCCACGGGTACTAGAAAAGATGTGAAATTGTGCTGGGCAGCCCACCACCCCATTCTGCTACTTACATTCCTGGTTGCTTTTCATTTCTTCTAACAGTGAGGCATGTTGTGAAATTGAGTGTCAGTATCATTCTTTTCCAATCCGTTAGCTCAGATACTGATCACAGAACAGGTCAATGTGCTGGCTTTTGACAAAGCCATTTCTATTTCAGATTTGTCAAATGGTCTTTTAAAGGCACATGCTTATGATGATGATTGATGACTCAACAAAACTTCAGTGGGGTCACTTTTAATTTGGGCTAAAAGGACAAAAAAATCCCTCTGTATCTCCTAGTTATCAGTACCAGCCCACAAAGGTGGGAGGATCATAGAAATAACTCTTATTCAACCCAGGTCAGCCCACAGATTCCCCAAGTGCTGTGCTTGAAGCAAATAGTTCTACAATTATGGCAATGAGGACATAAGCAATGTTGGGGGAAAAATAAATGTTCTTTTGCCTTGTTCTAAGATTCAATTGGCAGTGTTTGTGAATGTGTGTGTGTCTATGTGGCTGGGTGGTGGTGAGATTCCATAAGGAATGTTAACTACAATGATGTAGAGAGAATAGCTGAGCCATGTTCCCGTGGAAAAGTCTTTGTAAGGCTATACTCTGTTTTTGGCTTCTTCTCACTGGGTGCCCTTTTAAGGTTTTCACTCTCTGGGGTAAGGCCATACCCCTATTCTCCAATTCCTCAAAAGACACTCAAAATTGGGAGGGCTTTTGTTTCTGTTGTTTTTCCTGGATGTAGACATTTCCAGTGTATAATTAAAATTGCAATATAATAGTCTTGCCTGCAATTTTCAGAAGCAAAGCAGGCCATCAAGCAACCTTCTGGATCAAGAAGTTAGGTGGCTTTTACTCTAAATCACTATACCATGTACTTGTGGGAATAATATTTTCTGAAGCATATGGCTTCTGTGCACAACAACACACCTTTTACAACAAATATTTATTGAGCACTTACAATGTGCCAGGCACTACTCCAGTGTTGGAAACACAGAAGTAAAAAAAAACCAAGTTTTTATCTTTTATCATTACCAGTTGAGAGAATATTTCTTGGCCCGTTTACTCTGTCAGCATAACCTTCAGCAAGATTTGAAGCATTGTGAATTGCACTTATGTAATAATTTGAGGATTAATGTTGATTTCAAATGCAAAGGGCATGGCAATCTCTCCACCTCACCAGCAAACACACGCGTTCTGTATACTTCCTGGCTTAGGAAGTATAGGTGGTTTTCAAGCCAGAACTCATGATACCACTCAAAAAAAATCTTTAAAAATAAAGATTAAACATCAACAGCAGTTTCAAGCACTTTAATGCATATTTATTTTGTTTTGGGGTTTGGAAATTGAGAGGACTTTTTTTTTTAGTGCTGCAATGGCAAAGAAAAATATGAAATACAATAAAAAGAATGAAGTCTAAGCTTTGACCTAAAATACCACACATTGACTCAGATTCTTTTTGCTCTCATATGCCACGAGAATTTTTTTTTCTTTTTGGCATTAAATGACCTTATCTGTCAAATCCAAAGACTCAAGGTTGCAATACAGCATTATGCCTTTGTTCTTATAACCCTTTTACTACCTTATATAGTTTTCGCTAGGCTCGACTTAAAAACAATTATAATACAGTATCACTTCCCACAAAAGATTTTTCTTTCATTCTAAGGGTATTTAAATATTTTCTAATGAATCCAACTGGGAATAAAATATTGTTTAACTGATTCTTATTGAAAAGAAAAGAAAATCTTATTTACAGAGTCAATTTATTTAGACTGCTCAAATTTAAGGGAAATGTCCTCTACCTCCTTCAACCCAGATGGGCTGTTCATTAGCTGGACTGAATCATAGAGCAAAAGAAGAAAGAGCCTCGATGGAATGAGCCACTACCTCTGTGACAAAAGCAGCAATGTACATGAAGGGTTTAATTCCCTTCATGTGGTCCAGGGCTGAGTAGAGATGGCAACGGGACATCTGGAACATAGATGAACATATTTTCCTGGTGAAGGCTGGTAATGGTACAATTCCTCTCTGATTAGCAGTCTAAAATATGCAGTCGTTTTGCACCTTTCATTCAGCTAAGGGGAGGCTATCCCAGGTGTGAACATCAGTATTCTAGAGGGAATAAATGATTCAGTGAGATAAAAGAGCCAACAAGAAGTTTAGCTCAAAGCTTGAGGCTGTGCTGAGCCTCATCTGTGGAGAATACATCACTGGAGAGCTTGTTTGGATCTGACCCTCTACTTTCAACTGTTCTTCGGGCTCAGAACCTCTGACAGTCCTGGGAGAGAGGTCTGTTCCTTTATAATTTCACCTTAACCCCCATCAAGTGGTGTTACAGAGCCTGCAGAAAGGGATGCTAAATCTCCCCCCAACATTTATGTGACACTTCCATCTGGGTATCCAGATGGAAGAATTTTAGAAAGTCTGGAATATGTAGACATTTCAGACACAAATTCCCACTTTACTTTGCTCAATTAAAAACTGAACATTGTTACTACTCATTTTGTTCATTCTTGCAAGTATTTGTTCTGGTCACCAGGCCAAAATAATGACCCTGACCCTCTTTATGCATGATAGGTGAGTGATAGCTACTGAAGATGAGATAAATTTATCCTAAGGTATCCTTGGAAACAGAGAACCGATTTGGAACAGAGGACTGAAAGTCAGAGATTACTAACTACATATCTTGGGTCTTTTTTTCTCAATGCTTTCAGCTTTCCTTTCCTTTTGCCTTCTCTTCCGGATACCCAGAACTTCCTCCCTACCATGCCCTACACTATTCTTTTCAAGGGCTAATTTAGTTCCCAACTTCTTCACAAAAATGTCCCCTATCATTCCAACAGAGCAACTTTCTTCCTACAAAGTTGCAGAATAGATCGATTATAAGTTGAGCAAAACCTTCTTTCTTTCTCTCTCTTTCTTTCTCTTTCTTTCTTCTTCTTTCTTTCTTTCTTTCTTTCTTTCTTTCTTTCTTTCTTTCTTTCCTTCTTTCTTTCTCTCCCACAACACTATTCCAGTTGTGCACAAAGACACCCAACAGATATTCACTGAAAGAAGAAAGTGCTTAAGACCTAGATGTTGCCCTTAAGGAGCTCGTAGTCCAGTAGAAAAAAATCATTGTAATATAGGGCTTAAGGTAGCAAAATGAACTACCATTCTTTATTGTGTCATTTCAGACTGAGCAAAATCAGGGCAAACTCAGTAGAGAAGGTAGCATGTAAGCAAAGCCATAAAGGATGAGTGAGTTTTGTGGTTCTAGAAATGGAAAAAAGATCATTCCGGATGTAGGAAACAACCTGAATCCAAAATCCAGAGAATTAAAACATGAGTTGTGTGTGAAGACCATCAAACATTTTACTTTGATTGAAATGAAGGGTAGATTAAACGATACAATAGAAAATTGGGTTGAATCGGAAGTTGGGTGGGGTGGGATGATAGAGACTAAAGAGTTTACAAATCTGCATAGGAAAATTCTGAAGGTTTCTGAGTAGGGGAGTTCAATGTACCCCAGGAAAACTGACCTAACAATAGAATGAAAAAGCTAAAATGGAAACAGTAGAGTTGGAAAGTTCAGTTAGAAGGCAATTGTATAGTTTAGAACAGAAGCAATGTGGTTTTAGTGGTGATAATAGAGTCGACATATTATAAAAGTAGAATAGGACTTAGAAAATCAGTAGAATTTGAATGAATTTGGGGGTGGAGAAGGAGATACAGATGACTCCAAAGTTTTTAATTGGAATGACTTGGAAAGCATTAATGACATAACAAATAGGGAACACAGGAGGAAGACAGGAGGGAAGAGAAAGAGAACAATAAATTTAGTTGACAACATATTGAGTTAGAAGTGCTGGTAGCTTATCCTTGAGATGTCCAACATGAAATTGGTTTATGATGTTCTAGAGCTCAGTACAGATCAGGGATAGAGTCTGCTATGGTTTGAATGTGTCCCCCAGAAGTTCATGTGTTGGAAACTTAATCCCCAAAGCAATAGTATTGGGAGGTGGGGACTAATAAGTGGTAAATGGGTCCTTATGAATGGATGAACGTAGTTGCGGTGGGCATAGGGCAGTGATCACTAGAGCAGATTGTTAGGAAAGCAAGCCCAGCTCCTGGTGCTTTCTCTTGTGCCGGTGCTGTCTCACATGCTTGCCTCTGCCTTCTGCCATGGGGTGACCCTCGCCAGATGCCAGCATCATGCTCTTGGGCTTCCTAGTCTCTAGAACCATGCGCCAAATAAACTTAAAAAAATAAATAAATTACCTAGCCCCTGGTATTCTGTTATATCAGCATAAAATAGACTAAGATAGAGTCATTAACATAACTTAAAAGCATAAGACTGTTAAGGTAAAGAGCATAGTGAGAGAAAGGACAGAGTTAGGGACAGCTCGACTTTGGATATGTACATTGAGAAGGCAGGTAATGAAAGAAGATCCAGAGAAGAAGAAAGGAAGAAAAATTGTTCAGAAAGCAAAGAAGAAAACCAGAAAAAACACAATATCATAGCAACTAACAATGGAAAGTTTTCATTAAAAAAGCGTTTAGCCAACAATGTTCAATGCTTCAATGAGTTCCAGGAGAATAATATGAAAAGGGTCATTGGAATTGATGGTAAATTATTGATTTTTAAGAAAGCTGTTTTTGAAGGAGAACCTAAGTATTGTAATGGGTTAATGAGTATGTGAGGGAGTGATACAGAAAAAAGGGCCCTTCCTGGGAACCAGAGGGCCTAAGTTCCAGCTTGACCCTGCTGTAGAATAGCCATATGACCTCTTTCGAAATGATTTTGGATTTCTTTTTCTTGGGGGGGGGGGGAGGAGTCTTCCTTTTAAACAGTTTTTCATTGACATATAATAATTGTCCATATTTATGGGATACAGAATGATACTTCAATACACATACACAATGTGTAATGATCAAGTCAGAGTAATTAGTACTAATATCCACCACCTCATTTACTTGTATGGGAATATTCAAAATCCTCTCTTCTAGCTATTTCAAGACATACAATGAATTATTGTTAACTGTCGCCACTCGACGGTGCTGTAGAACACCAGAACCGTCTAACTGCCATATGACCTTTTAACCTTTCTTAAACTGTTTCCTAGTCTTCAAAATTCTATAAAATCTTTTGAACTCTCACTTTCAAAGATTCATGCAAGCTGCCTGTGTGCCTAAACCATACAGAGAATGTTCGGCTACAAGCCTTTATCAGAAATTGGCTAGTTTCACTACTTGTAACTTGTGTAAAAGCAAGGTACTTTCTTAGTGTTCCCTAACAGAGAAAAATGGAGATGACATTCTCAGAAGAGTTCCTCAAAGCAACCTATGTTGATGAGGTTTCTTCCTTCAGTCTCCTTCCACCCCAATCTATTATCCTTTACTTTTAAAAACTGAGCTGAGACATCATCCCTGGTTTATCCAAGTTCTTATTGCTTGAAATCAGACAATGCCACCAAAAGCCTTTTTTGTTGTTGTTGAAATCAGATGAGTAATATTAACACCCACCCATTTCTCCCAAATCTCCAGCTGCAGGTGATCATATATTTGTACAGAGCACTTTCTGAAAACTAAGTGTCTCATATCACAAACTCCCAAATTAAGCCAGAAATGTGTTATACAATAAGAACTCAGATGCACTGAAGAAAGACCATTTGCTTTATCTGGGGGGAGGGGACTTATATCTATTTGGTTCCCATAGCAGAACAAACTCAGAAACACTTAAATGTTAAATATTACAAAACTTTTAGTTGGGTCCAGACATACAGTCTGGTGATATACTTTAAGTGTAGGTGTGAAATAATTCACTTTGACTGAATCCTCTGATTAAAATTCAATAATACCATGCTTTATCTTAGTAAAAAAACCCACAGACTTGCTGAGACATCAATAAATTTTCCTGAAGTTCTTATCCCTTGTGTTTCCTTCTGTTCTTTCTCAAGTATTCTTGCCTTATTTAATTCTAAAGGATATGTAGAAAATAAAGGAAAATTTAAACTTTTTTTAAAAGGACTCACATAATTCGCCTCTGAATCTGGTGAAAAAGAAGGGAAGAAAAGGAAAATTAGTATCTATTGTGCACCTGCTATATGCCAAACATGTTCACATACATTATCTCACTCAAGCCTGACAACAATACTTTGTCGTAAATTTAGCTTTGATTTTCTATATAAGAAAACTGAGGCTCAGAGAGGTTAAGCCACTCTCTCAAGGCCAAATTGCAAGTTATAAAAACGGAGACTGAAACAAGAGCTGTCTGACTTCAAAGCTCAAGCTCTTTCCATTCTCCCATGCAGTTCAATCTAGTGAAAAATCCACTCTTGAAAGCATCATAGCATTTCACATATAACAGAGTATTAGCCAGGATCCTCTGGAGCCTCTAAACTCTGTTGTATCTGCACTGAATTCTACACACACACACACACACACACACACACACACACACACACACACACACACCCCGCTCTTATTTCCCCTTCCGATTGAAATTCAGCACCGGGGACAGTTCCTGAGTCATGTTTGCAGGAAGCTGTCCTTGGATTCTGTTACTGAGCTAACACTCCCATTCTTGACTTCCCAAGTGGCACTGAGAAAGAGAGGAGGAAATGTAAGAAAGTATAAGATGGGATCCTCTGACACCATGGTGGAAATTAGCACATTTCCCAGAAGACCAAGATAAAAATGCATGTGAGAAGAACAAGGGAACTAAACAGATGGGGCAATAAAATGGAGGCGGAATGAGCTCATCAGGATTCCCAGCACACGGTTTAAGCCCATACTGGGCTCTCAGCTGACCTGGGACCAGCAGACATAGTGAATGAGTGGGTGGTTACTATGCTGCAGCATCAGTTACACTAAGAGATTAGGTGGAGCTGATTCACTGCTGCAGATCTGCACGACTTTTCAAGTGGTGGAAAATCTGTGGGCCCTGGTCTCTGCCACTCACGTAAGTGTCCTCAAGGATAGCATGAGTCAGACATGCAGGATCTTTCAGGTAGACAAGTTGCTGTGTTGTAAGTCGGGGATGATTTCACACTGCTGAGAGCAGGTTTAACCACAGCTACAGCATCTCCTTGTGTGCAGGTTCACTTGCTGTATCACACAGCCACTCTGCCTTTCCACACTTATCCTTGACTACAGGTGGTTCATAACACACAGAGAAAAAACAAGGTTCTGAAATGGCCCTCATATTGAACAATGATTCCTTCTTTTCTAAACTACCAAGATCTTGAGTACAGCCAGAAGCAACTTTGGAGAGACTACTCTAATCTTTATCTTAAACACAAGGAAACTAAACTCTAGAGAGGAGAAATGACTTGCCCACAACCACTTAGCTAGTGACAGAGTTGGTACTAGGACTCAGACCCTTCATTCTGAAGCCAGCAGACTTTCCACTGCACCAGGAAGATAAAATAAAACCCCAAATAACATATACCCTGTTAAGTAAGCCCTCTAATTATACTGCCTCCAAAGAAAATAATATCTCAAATGACTGAGTCTTTCCAGTCTTTCCATCTGAGTTTTGGCAATTTCTCTAACCATTTCTTATATTGGAACCTCCTTTAAGAAATTTAAGAGTAATTATTTGGGGATATATGCTATTTTTATTCTTGTACACTGCTTTCTTTGTTCAGGAGGAAATTAGAATTCTGGAAAAACACTTGATTTTATTTAATTATTAAACGAATTATTAAAGTTTCTATTTCAAATAGCTGCAAGTATGAATGTATCAATCTGTGTCAAGAAAGGATATATGGAACAATAAAGGAACAATAATATTCTATTGTTTCATCCAATTAAGATCCACCTATGTCTACATGAGTGAAAATTGAAAGTCACATCCTTATTTGAGTACTTCCAAACGTGTCTGGATTTGGTGCCTTGTGAATCATCTAAAACGTAACACTGTATAGTGTTTTGCAACCTTGTTGCCTTCATTATTGCAATTTGTGTATAAGGAGACTTGTTTGGACTTTTGGAGTTTTCAAGGAGCTGAAAATGATGTAGGAAGAATGAGTCTATTCAAGGACATATTTACAAGGTGAAACTGATACCTCCTGGTGATGCAGACTGACAGAGATATTAGCCCATTACTCACCCCCCATCTCCCAACCATACCTTTTCTGTTAAAGAATACCTGAACCATCTTTACTTCCATTGTCTTCTGCTTTGGGTACTGAGTAGACCAGGTTTCTTGTCTCTTATTTATATCCATGAAGAGATTTACATGAATAGAACTTTTCTTGTAATTTAGCAACACTGTCCTTGAAAACCCCACAACTATTTACATAACAGAATCTATTGTTTGAAGTGCAAAGCAGGTCAGAATTTGGTTTCTAGAGATTAATCACTGCAGTCTATTTTATATTATCATAATAATTTCATTTATTTTGATACAATTTGTTTTCAGAACCAAACTCAGCTTCTGTGTGCACAAGTGACAAATCCATTTGTTTCTAGCATAATGGATAATATGATTAATGGCCTTGCAACAGGATTTCTTAAAAATATAGAGAAAAAAATAAAGATTTCCATTAATAATGTGCAGTCTGTAGCTGTGCATCAACATCACTGTGAACTTGTGTGTAAGCCACAGACGGACAAGATTTTGAAACAAATTTGCTCCTGTCTTTGGGGTTTCTGTACACATTTGCTCTCTCTCCAAGAATCTGAGGGCAGTGCTCTCCAATCGGGAAAGTGGACATCGTGGGCCCCTGTTTACAAGGATGGAGCACTGTTTTACTACGTGGCACCATGGAAATGACTCCAGGCGAATGAACTACATCAAGCTCAGGTCACCGCCTAGAGGGCTGCCGCTGGACACGCACGTGAGAGCTCTGCGAGTGGCCTTGTGACGCCAACCCCCGTCGGCGGCATCCAACGCCCGAGAATTCCTCCTGAGCGTCCTCCTTGGCGGTGGGCGGGGACGCGGAGCGCGGCGGGCGGGGACGCGGAGGGCGGCCCTGGACCGCGGCATCCGGAGGCGGCCGTCGTGCGGCTGCTTCCCGCCTCGAGAGCGAGGTGGCCGGGCCGTGACGAGGAGGCCCACGCCTGCTGCGGGGGTGGCTCGCGACGGCGGCACGGGGTCGAGTCTCGCCTGGGCTCCTCCGGCGAAGCGGGACTAACGCCCCCTCAGGGCGGCAGGACGCATCGCTAGGCCTCGCGCCGCGCCGAAAGCCCACAGCCGCCGGGGGGCGCCGGGGCACCAAGGGCTCCGGGCTTCTCCTCAGCCCGGGACACCGCGTCCTCGGGTGGGCTCGAGGGACACCTGCGCACGGCCGGCCGAGGCTTCTGAGGGCCCCACGGTCATTTTTGGACCTCAATCCTAGCTCCCTAGGAGCCCCGGGACGTCGCGCTCTCGCCTCAGGCTCGGGCCCACGCGTCCGCCCGACTGCCCGGCTGCCCGGCTCGCGGTGAGAAGCTTCCCCCGCCCCGCCCCCCGCGTGACGCGCAGCCAGTCGGGCCAATCACAGCTCGCGGCGCGCGCCCCCGCGCCGGTCCCGCCCTCACCCCAGCTTAAGAAAGGGAGCGCGGGCCGGGTCGAGCCAGAGCGCCGCGCGGGGCTGAGGGTGCGGCTACGCGACGGCACTTGGCGCCAGCCCCGCGCTCCACGCGCCTGGCCGCAGCCCGCTGCTGAGGCGCCTCCAGCCGCGCGCCCCGACGGCGCCTCCCGCCGTTGATGCTGAGGTGAGCGCGGCGGCTCTGGGATGCTGGCGTTGCTGGCCGCCGGCCTGGCGCTAGCCGTGGCCTCCAGGGCCCAGAACAGCCCGATGCCCGGCAGCCGCTTCGTGTGCACCGCGCTGCCCCTGGAGGCGGCTCGAGCCGGCTGCCCGCAGCCCGCGATGCCCATGCAGGGCGGCACGCAGGTCCCCGAGGAGGAGCTGAGGGCCGCGGTGCTGCAGCTGCGCGAGACCGTCGTGCAGCAGAAGGAGACGCTGGGCGTGCAGCGCGAGGCTATCCGCGAGCTCACGGCCAAGCTGGCGCGCTGCGAGGGGCAGACGAGCGGCAAGGCACGGGGCGCGGAAGCCACGGGCAAGGAAACAACTATGGGCGACCTGCCGCGGGAATCCGGCCACGTCGTGGAGCATCTCAGCCGTTCGCTGCAGACCCTCAAGGACCGCCTGGAGAGCCTCGAGGTAGCTGCGCGCGGGGTACCGGGAGCGGGGAGAGAGCCAGGGGTGGGGACGTGCATGTCCCAGCTGGGCGCGCTTGTCCACTGGGTGAGCTGCGTTAGCTGCTTTGCGGGTGAAAGGAGGGGTGTCTGGATCCTGCCCGGGAACTTCCTCGCATCGCACCCTCCCTCCGCCCCCTTGCTGGAAGAAAAGGTTTAAATCTTGCCCCCCTTACCGACCCCCACGTGCCAGGATTGCTCCTGGGCCCACTGTGCACTTCCTGAGGTCGGGCTCACGAACCCAGACGGCCTAGCCTGGCGCGAAATACCCCAGGGGACTGGGAACCTTTTTGCTCTTGTTGCAAATCTCCGCGAGCAGGGACGCGCTCCCGCAGGCGGCGCGGGGTGCTGAGAGGCTGCTGCAGGAGGTCAGCCGCCCTGGGCGTCTGCTGTTTCCTTTAATAAATCGGGTCGGACAGGAGGAGCAGAGGGTGGTCGGAGGGAGGCGAGCGCAGCGGGATCACTGGTCACCCCAGAACTCGCATTAGAGGAAACCTCTTAACTTCAAAGATCCCTCTGTCTGCAAGTTGGGCCATTTTAAGGTGCCCTTCCAGCTTGCTTTGGGGGAGGGGATCTTATTCTGTTCTCTCTCGGAAGGTGTGTGCCGTTTGGAACTTTGAGAAAGAAATCTTCAATTGATTTTCATCTTCATGTTCCACTCTTTGTAAGAAGTGTGGACGTTTCTGTTAATAGCGTTAATGAAAATACTTATTAGCAAAACTAGGTTTAAATTACAGGTGGTAATTATTGCAAAATGATTTGAGGGTTTCTTTTGGCATGATGGCTAAATACAGTATTTCCAGCGTCTGTGTATCCCTGATTCATTACTAACAGTAACACTTCTTGAGTACTAAATATGTCAGGTGTATTATTTAATTTTTTAACTCTTGCAGCAATGACAGGCATGAGTCAGGTCCCACTGTCTGCTTTTACAAATTGGAGCACTTTGTAAGACCGATAGAGAGCTTGGGAAGACTCATGGCTGGGCAGCGGCAGGCTGCCTCCAGAACTGCATGATGGTAGAGGAGCAAAAAAAAAAAAATAGGAAGTGAGGTTTTAGAAACAGCATAAAAATAAATATTTCTGGAATTCCAAATAGTAATGTTTTGTATCCGTCATTTTCCAGTAACATCTCTGGAAGCATAGTTATTTACCTTTGTGCCATCCTGGAACTTGGGGGCTGTTTTCATTTCTAGAGAAAAGCTCATCCCTTTGTGTATCATTGATTAACTCTTTTTTAAAAAATTCTAGCTGTGCTTTGGTCTTTACTCAATAGAGAATTCTAGATGTTGGTTAAAATTTTGACTTTTTAGTAAGAGGAGAAAACAGCTTTTTGAGAAGGGAAAATGAGATACACAAGTTTCAAATATTGCAGCAAAGTAATTCTTGTCTGACTTTGAAATCCTTTCTATACAAAAAGAAAGGCATGGTGAAAGGCGCCCTCCTTTGTGCCAGGGCGTGATTTAATGCTTGCGTTTTGAAAGCTTCTCCACTCCTGTCAGTCAGGGTGGGGCCATCGGGGCTACATTTCACAGTTCCGTTTCAACTCCCTCTGTATCCCCCCCTCCCAAATTAAAGCACCAGCTTAGAGGGAATGTGCCTAACGACTTCCGAGAGGTGCTCCAGCGGCGGCTTGGGGAACTGGAGCAGCAACTGCACCACAAGGTGGCTGAGCTGGAGGAAGAGAAGTCCCTGCTCCACAATGAGACCTCAGCTCACCGGCAGAAGACCGAGAACACCCTGAACGCGCTGCTGCAGAGGGTGACCGAGCTGGAGCGAGGTGCGTGATTTACTCATTTCTGTCTGGAGATCTGATTTTCATCCCTTGCCAGCAGGCTCAGGATTTCCGCCTGTGGACAGCAGTGGCTGTGGCATAGCCTGGGGGTGGTTCGTGGATGTTTGAGCAAATAGTAAAGATGACTGACAATGGTCATCTCAGGAATTAACCCCCAGCCCTACTGGCATTATCCATGGATAAGCAATGAACTCAGGACCGGCTGGATAAACAACCTGCTGTCTGACTTCCCACTATGTGGGCATTTCAGTTCCTTCTTAACTAGTCCTTGCAGCAGATTCTGTTTGTCTTTCTCTTGTCTGCTCACACTACAGCGGGCAAGTTTCTCCCACAGGAGACAGGGAGGAGGAGGGCCTGTTATCAAGGGCCCTAGATAATTCTACGTTGTCAACCCCCAACTGCTGGGTGGCCTGGCTGTGAAGTTTCAGGTTTGCTAGTAGTGGGTGTAGAATTATAATCATCTAGGATACACTCACCTGACAAAGGCAGTTTTTAATTACTCAGTTTCATGAGTGGATAGGAGAATGCCCAATAGCAGAATGCCCATGACATTTTTAATGACCTTGGCTGGGAAGGATCAGATAGAGAAAGGAATGGGATTACTGTTCCATTTCTAAGCCAGCAGACACAAAGTCACAGGCCCCCTTCATCTCTTTCCTATTCTCCTCCTCCAGAAAAGTCTATGCTTTCTTCCCTGCCCTTCTCAGAAAAGGGTGTGTGTAGCTTACCTATGAGACTTGGATTCTTGAGTTTCTGAAAAAATTTCCTCTTTGCTTTGCCTCTGCTACTGGGTGACCTCAGGAGACTGATTAGGTCTCAAGAGCTGTCCCCGGAGGCAGAGCAGTTGCAGCTGTGGCCTCTCTCACATGACAGAAGGTGAAGGTGTGTGGGGGAGGGCAGCATGTAGCCACAGGTGAGTGTGGCATCTTGATCCAGCCCAGCCTCAGCAGATCCTCGGGACGCCGAGGGCTGTGGAACAGACACACTGAAGGTAGTTAGTACGTTGATAGGGGTGACTGTGGAGTGAGAGGAGGGCTCTCACTGGCTGTATACCAATGGCCAAGTTGCTGCAAGGAGGTGGGTTAATAGTCCACAGAGTTGGAGCACAGTGTAGTACCAGGCAATGTGCTAAGCACTTCACCCCTGGGACCTCAGACTTCTGTTAGACCCATTGCACAGATGAGAAAAGCTCTCAGTTCTCAGCCAGATGTGTGTTCTTTGGGAAGAGAGGACCAAAGTGGGATCTGGGCCACTAGTTGGTGAACCCTGATGGTCAGTCACATAAACCTGCACCTCCTCATTCTCTGTCCTCTAACTCAAGGCTGGTGTTGGTTTCACTTGGCTTATAAGCTAAGCCATGGCTTTGGCCACCTGAAAGCTTCCAGTTTGTGAATTTCCCTCCTATCCCTAACCTGTCTGTTCATAGCCAGAAAGAATCAGTGAGGACTCGGGCTCCACCAGCCCAGTGATGGCACCCATGCTCTGGATCCTTAGGTTTCACTGAGAGTCCCTGGAGCTCATCGGGCACAGAGGGGAAGCTCAGCTCTGCAAGGGCCAGGGCCCCAGCTGGCCATTTGTGCAGAGTCCTCAGGACCTGGGACAGAGAGGCAGCTCAGCTTATGTTGTCTGCTGCCCTCTGACCCCTCCACAGGAACTTTAGAGTCCCCTGTCTGTTCTGCCAGCTCAGTTCTGGGATGAGTCTCTGAGGAAAATGATCATTTGCTGACTGGTTTGTCTTCTGGGCAATTCTGAGTTTATATCTGTCCTGTTTGGGACAATTCTGAAGAGATATGTAAACACCCAGCCCTCAAATATACCATGATTGGAAAATATATGATGTTCCTTAGATGCATCCCACTGAGCCCAGATGAGATAGACCTCGACCATGTGGCAGGTGGGGGGCCTTGGGGGGTCCTGACCTTTGGTCCATCATCTCCTGCCTATTGTGGACCAGACACATGTCTGTAAGTTACACACTCTGTATACTCAGTAACCCTGCCATGACCTGTGAGGTAGACACTAAATCAGATGAGAGACTGGTCAGAGAGCTAAGTGATGCCTGCGGTCACGTGGCTGCAGATGGCAGAGCTGGGATGGAAGTTGGTGGTGACCCCAGATGAGTAATGGAGGCTGCAGCTGAGAGTGGTGTGTGGGCTCCAGCCCCACTGGGCAGGAGGCTCCCTGGAGCCCAGCAGCAAGTGCCCAACCCTTGCCTGTGGATGTGCAAGTGCGCAGGGCCTGAGGCTGCTTATTTCTCTTTGTTTCAAGACCTGCTCATCTGCAAGGGCCTCAAAATCTGGGCCACCTGGCCAGGCACATCTTGGCTCAGGATTGAAGTAAACCTTGGTGCTGAGAATACCAAAACCCCCTCTCTCCCTGCCCCAGGCTGCCCACCCCTGTCCCCTACCTTGTCCACCACCTGTAGTTTCTGATTTATTGGTCAGGCCTTTTAATTCATAATTGGTTTTAACTAAGTTTCCTCTGAAGCTCCAAGCTGTTTTATTTAAATAAAGAATACCAGCTTTCAGGGTACAGGCCCCCTTCTCTGCCCCTAGGCTCTCCCAACTCTAATTAAACCTATCTGTTGTCACCGAGCTAACGACATTACCAACACTGAGTTGTGTGAAATTGGCAAGCCTGCCCACCCGCAAGCACAGCAGCCATCTCTCTTCATTAGACAGTGGCGCCTTCATTAAGAACATGGTCATGTGCCATTTGAAGATGAAGTGCTAGGGGCTACATGTAACAGAAAAGGAGACTTCCAGCCCCTGCTCTGTCATTCACTAGCTGTGTGGGCTTGGGTAAGTCACCTCACCTCTCTGAGCCACCATGTCTCAACAGTGTAACCTACAAAATCAGGGAGTGGGGGCTTTCTGGTTCTCTTTCTCTGTTTTGCTTCAGCCTAATGAGGGACTAGTTCTAGCCTTTACTCTGGCCTGGCCCCTCAGCTTCCCAAGGTGACCGGGACTTCCCAGTGCTCAGCTGGTGCTTGGCAGCTCTGCAGCCTGTGTTGAGGGGTGCCCTGCCTTAGGGGGGGTCAAGAGGAATCAGGCAAGACTGTTCAATCAGCAGATGCGAGTACCTGCTACAGGTGCAGCCCAGATACTAGTGTCTATACGCTGCCATTCCAGGGAGGTTGAGAGGTGGCGCCGGCCCTGCTGCTCCTTTGCAGAAGTCTCTTTACATAGGCGTGAACCATGGTGCCAAAGAGCTTCTCTTATGTATTATCCACTCTGCTGGAAAATGGGTTTGGGGAATTGTGATGGAGAAAGATTTATCTGTTCTGTCTCTTGTTCTGCCAAAGGGCTGAGGAAGGGACTGATTTCATTCCACAGTGGTGCAGGCAGCTCGGCTCTGTTGGTTCTGGCTCCGGAGAGCCTCCCTGTCCCTGCGGGCCACAGAGACTGGGCTCTCGTGGGTGCTTCCTAAATACTTGTCGGGTGAGTGAGGGGCATTCAGACTCCTTCACTAGCAGGGGCTTGGTCCCTAAATAAGAGGAAAACTTTTGCTGTATGACAGCTCACAGGATCAAGTGTCCCACAAATTTCAGAATATGTGATACCCGGACAGCAGGTGTGGTTGTTAAATTAATTTTGAGCTTAAATCAAGACTGCACTGAAAATTACTTAAACCCATTTAAGAGTTTGTTTTTGAGGACTTCAGTGCCATTTACATGGGGGTGGGATTCAATGCCAGAAAGGTCTGGAAGGAGCCAGGCTCTGGCCAGGTGTGTTAACCTAGGTAGGGAGGGACACCTGCCTCTCTCCGCCTCCCACTAGTTCCAGGCTACAGGAAATGGTCTATAAACTCAGTGTTCTCTAGAGGAGGAAAGGGCAAATGGAAGCCAACCAATTGACATCAGGGATTTAGACAGAAAAGCCACTTGTAAGTTCAGTTGTAGCGTCAAAACCTGACAGCCTGACTCCTTCACCTTGGTGGCGGTGATTCCTGAGTGTGAGAGGTGATTCGGGCTCACTTGACAAGTGTTTATCAAGCACCCAGGTCTCTGTGAGACTGTCTTCCTCTAAGCCCAAGTCCAGGGCTTCCTGTCTTAGCTAAAGAAGCCAAAGGGGCCAAGACTTCAAGGAAATATCTACGGTAACAAGACGTGGCTGAGAAAGGGTTTTCTGGCTTAATGGAATAAGAAAATTAAATCCACCTCACCCCTGCCCTTCCTCAAGCTTTCTAGTCATTAGATATGGCTATGTACAGGGGGATAACTGACCAGAAGGGGCCACAGTTTTTTCCTTCTGGGTTTCAAGAGGCCTCTTTTCCTGCCCTTAAAGATGGAGCTAAATTCTATGATATGCCCAGTGTACCAAAGTGCTCCTTCCCCCCTTTCCTGGGCCTCTGGGAGACCCTCTACTTGCTGTCCCCTCTGCAGGGAGCTCTCTCCTGGACCTTCCTAGCCCTCCCTCCCTCCTTTGCCTTCCGTCTCCCGGCATTGCCCAATGGGGGTCACTGCCTGGCCTCCCCTTTCATCTACTGCTTGTTTCCTGTTGTCCTCCCTACCCAGGCAAATGTGGGCTCCCTGGAGGTGAGGACTCTGTCCTGTGTCCTTCGGTCGGTGGCTGGTGTGGAGCAGGTGCTCGGTGCTTGCTTGAGGGACTGCCTTCCAGAGGGGTCCAGGTGAGATGAGGCTCTGGGCTATGCTGGTGGGGTCTAACACGCTGCCCCGGCCTCTCTTCTCCCCACCCAGGCAGCAGCGCCTTCAAGTCGCCAGATGCCTTCAAAGTGTCCCTCCCCCTCCGCACGAACTACCTGTATGGCAAGATCAAGAAGACACTGCCCGAGCTGTACGCCTTCACCATCTGCCTGTGGCTGCGGTCCAGCGGCTCGCCGGGCATCGGCACCCCGTTCTCCTACGCCGTGCCCGGGCAGGCCAACGAGATCGTGCTCATAGAGTGGGGCAACAACCCCATCGAGCTGCTCATCAACGACAAGGTGAGGCCTGCCTGCCCCCCACCTCCCACGAACAGGTCATTTGGGGGAGGGAGTGGGCAGCTGACCGGCCACAGACAGACGCCACCCGTGGATCCCAGCCGGCCCAGGCCTCCTTTGTCCATGCAGCAGAGGCCACAGATGTGCGTCTGCAGGGCTCCTTGTTGTGGGGACAACTTTGTACCAAGTCTGGCCCACTCTGGGTGGGGGGCTGGCTGGGCAGGGGAGTGGGGAGGGACAGCTACAACACGTGGGGATCCGAGTCGTGAGTCTGGCCATGGAGCAGGGGGCTCCCCCCTCACCCCCTGGCAGTCAGGCCATGTGAGGGCTGTCCCCCAGGCTGCGCTGGTTAGGGGTGAGTGTATATGTGAGTCTAAGAGACTCTTCATGAGCATGTTTTTTGAGGGGGCAGGTTTCTAGAAATATAATTTACATGTAGTAACATTTACCCTTTTCCATGTCCAGTTCTGCCAGTTTTGACAAACGCACGCAGTTGTGTAGCTGCCACCACCATGAAAATGTGAAACTGTTTGGTCACCCCCAGAATCCCCTCACGCCGCTCAAAGTCCACACCTGCCCTGGCCCCTGCCTGTGAGCTCTGCAGCTCTGTCCCCTGGACCACAGTCTTGCCCCTTCTCCATAGACCTTGGCCTCCTCAGGACCTACCAGAGCCCTGCTTCCTACTCCATTCTGACATCATGCTCAGTATAACAAAGACTCTGTATAACAAAGAGAGTGCCCTCTGAGCGGCTACACCAACTGGCTGGCATCCAGGCCAGTCCTGGCTCTGTCTTCACTGAACTGCCCCCGGGGGAGTTTAAGAAATGCCGGCAGTGACCAGTTCCTGGAGCCAGGGGTTAATTGTCCTAATGACACCCTGGGACACAGTAGGGCTGAGAGCCTTGTTTCCTCTTGTTTGGGCAGCTTGTAAACATCCAATTCCTGGGAGGAAGGCTTCAGGTTGCTAGGAGACCAGCGGTAACAACAGGGTGGTTTGTGGGAGCCTATGGAAAGTGCTCACAGGACTGCTGGGGGGACCTGGTTGGTGGCCAAGTCCTTTCCCAAGTTCCACCTGCAGTCTGTGTGTGCCCTCCCACTGCTGCCACACACATGCGTGCTTAGAGGCCTCCAGGCCGCTACATGGGAGGCCATGGTAGCACCCCACCCCCTCTGCAGCACATAGGTCCCTGAGTGCTACTATGGCCACCAGGGAGACTCAGGACTTTGCCTGGGGAGTGAAGATACTGCTCCGTTTGCCAAGGAAGTTGGCTCCATTGAGCTCTGACTACCTCAGGTTCTCTAGCACAGAGAGCTCAGGGCCAGCATGGGGGGCTTATCCCTCATGTCTGCTGGGTCCTCCTCCAAGCTGGGGACCAAGGGTGTCCTGCTAACATTGGGCCTCCCTGGGGTCAGGGGCTTGTGCTGAGGCTGCGCCTTCCTCCTGAGTGCCTGTGTCATACACCTAGGGTCAGGCATGTCAGCCATGTATCAGGGAAGGGGACAGTGGGGGGCGGGGAGGCAGATGGTGGGAGGAGAAGTGGCTCAGAGATTCTGGGGTGTCCTTTTTGCTTCCTGCCCTGGGGGACGCATGGGGTGGGGCCGGGCAGGCCCTCACCTACACACTGCTGCCCACAGGTCGCACAGCTGCCCCTGTTTGTCAGTGACGGCAAGTGGCACCATATTTGTGTCACCTGGACGACGCGGGACGGCACGTGGGAAGCTTTCCAGGATGGGGAGAAGCTTGGCACCGGGGATAACCTGGCCCCCTGGCACCCCATCAAGCCAGGGGGTGTGCTGATCCTTGGGCAGGAGCAGGTAGGTGCAGGGTGGGTGCTCGCCCTGCTGGGGATGACAGAGGAGGGGCCAGCCAGCCAAGCAGCACAAGGCCAGGATGCAGGCTGCCCCCTCTCCTGGCCCCAGCTGTAGACAGCTAGCTTGGGGCAGAGAGTCCCTGGCAACCTGGCCCCTGCTGTGGCCTGAGGGCCTGAGGGTGGGCATGGGGACGTAGTCTACACCTGGCAGGGACCAGGTGAGTGTGGTGGTGTAGACAGATTCCAAGATAAAGTCAGACACAGGGGCAGGAGTGCCCTGTGGTCATGGGTCATTTTGTGACACAGGATCCAGCCTCCTCCTGGGGAGGGGCTGTGGAGGGCATCTCCAGGTGTCCCTGGGAGTCTCTCGGGCATTTGGCCCCTGCCTGATGCAGTGCTGACTTGGGACACCAGGGCTGGTCTCTTCTGGTGCCAGTGGCTCAGGGTGCGCTGTGCTGCGAGGGGCACTTAGGTGACAGGGTGGGGAGCTCAGCCCATGGGGGAGATGGGAGCAAAGACGGAGCTCGGCGCTGCCCCGAGAAACTCACGTCCAGGTGAGGGGAAGCCTGAGCTGGCGCCTGGCATTGACGGTTCGGTCTGCATTTGAGATTTGACCATGGAAAGTGAGAGAACAGACCACAGGGGCTTTGGGGGCTTCGAGTCTGGTCCATCTGCGATCCACAGCCCCCCTCGCTTCCCCACTGTGCCTCCCCAGGGAGGGCTGGGAATCAGGAGATGGGCTCTGGTCCTGGCTTGGGACTTCGGATAGGTATCTCCCCTTTTTAGCCTCAGTTTCCCTGGTATAAAAGGGAGGGATTGGAGTGACATCGTCCCCTGGGCTGACATGCCCTGGAGCTTCGGAACCTACAGAAACCGGTGGTCCGGGTTGGGGGAGTCAGGGCGACACTCAGGGCCCCCGCCTCCCCGCATTTGCCGGGGACCCGCCCCGATGCAGATTTCTTGCTCTTGTTCCCCAGGACACCGTGGGGTCCAGGTTCGATGCCACTCAGGCGTTTGTGGGCGAGCTCAGCCAGTTCAACGTATGGGACCGTGTCCTTCGCGCGCAGGACGTTGTCAACATCGCCAACTGCTCCACAAACATGCCGGGCAACGTCATCCCGTGGGTGGACAACAACGTCGACGTGTTTGGGGGGGCGTCCAAGTGGCCCGCGGAGACTTGTGAGGAGCTTCTCCTCGACTTGTAGCCGTCTGCTCCTCCGTCCGGTCAGCCGGGTAGGGCCGTTCCTGTGAGGTTCAGGGCCATCTACCCGCCGTTAAACTGTGCAAAACCTCTTGCCAGCGTGGGCTCTGCCCCGAAGCCCATTCCGGGGAATGTCTAAGACTGAGGCTGTGGCAGCATTTGTCACCAGCTTATTTGTTTGTGTTCCTTACCAAGATTTTGTTGCTTTTGGGGGTAGTGTCAGAACCCCCTGGGAGAATATCTGACTTCCTGCTGTGGGTGGGACTAACGATCGACTGTCAGCCCCCCTTCGGCACCCCCATAAATGCTAGTGCAGCCCCAGAGTCCTGCCGGCCCTCTGGGGTCCTTGGTGTCCCATGTACGCCTTGCGTCTGTCCCCTTTAATGGCTGTGCCGCCGTTCTGCTAGAATGTCCCTTGTGAGTGCATCCCTGCTGGCCATGAGCACGCAGCAAAGCAGCTACCCCTCATGTGCACAAGGTCCTCCCCTGTGTGTCCTGTTCGCTGTGACTCTTTCCGTCTGAGCAGCGTCCGATCTGGCGGAGAAGGGCCGGCTGCCCAGGCACTGCCCTCCTTCCCGGCAGCAGAGGAGGTGGCTGTGTCCCCAGAGAGGGGGGTGTAGGGGGACACAGAATGGGGAGGGCTGTGACCACCTCCCCCCACCCCCAGCATCTCTCACTCAGACCCATGCTTTGACTGAATCATCACTGGCTGTGGCTTTAAAAGGCCTCTCTTCTCATCTGGTGCCAAAAGTTCAGTTGCAGCTTTTACAACCATTCTGTATGGTTTGGAGGATTCATTTTTCCCCAACAGAAAAGAATAACCATTAGAAGGAAGCTCCCATTTCTTGATGTTTCGCCCCACTGTGAGGAGTGTGCTAGTTTTTAATTCATGTTGACTCCTATAAGCACCTGACTGTCTTCATCCAGTATTTCCCCCAGAACTTTTTAAGGAAGTGGAGGCCATTTGATACTTGCTTCGTGACTCCAGGCTGCATAATCTATTGGACAGAGGTCGTAATTTATTTTAAAGATAAAGAGATGAAGCGGGGAAATTTATAAAGCTAAATATTATATATTTTATTTTTCATACATGTTTGAAGTGCAAATCTGTGGAAATTCCATTTGTAGGACCACGTTGACATGCCCATCCCGACATTGTATACTACGAGAACTCTCCTGATGATGGAATTCTGATTAAAGTGCACTGAAGATGCTTCGGTGTCTGCCTCCCCACGTGTGGGGCTGCGGGCAGGGAGGGGCAGGCTCTGGCTTGCTGGGCCTGGCAGTGGTGGGTGGTTGGGGGAGGGTGTGGTCCAGTCTGCACCTTCCCTTCCTCAGTGCCAGACTCTGGCTGTGGATACCCCTAGCCTGTCCCTGTCTTCTCAACCAGGGGATCCAGCTTGGCTGGAAGACCCAGAGCTCCCTTCTGGATGTGATGCCTGTAATACCTACAGGTGCTCCTCTTGCATCTCCTAACACCCCTCTGAAAGAGCTAATCCCAGTTTACGGGTGAATACACAGAACAAGTGAAGCAACTTTGGGATCATGTGGCCAGTAAAGGGCAGAGCTGGGCTCCCAGGCAGCCTGTGTCCCTCCTGCCACCCCCTCCCACACTCACTCTGATAGGCCTCATGTCACTGCATCATCCCAGAGCTGCTTCTGTGAGCCCACCCAGCCCTGGCTGATGTCGCTCCAACTCAACAAATGTCAGATACCTCCCCAACCTCATTTTCCACTTTTATATCTTCACTTTGTCTTGGTAGCTGCAGAGTATAACTTTGTTCGTTTCCCAGGAAGCAATGTCAACTTCTATCATAGAGAGGGAGCAGAGTCTAATCTAGGGGCCCACCGACACCAGATGCCAGATGTACTTGGTACTGAGGCTATGATGGAAGCGTAACCTCTAAAACCAAGACCAGCAGGTCACAGCTTCCTGAATTCCAATTTCAATGTCGTGAATTACAACTTGGCAAGAACTGAATATCATTAGTGTTGGTAGAACATGAAATTAGGCCAGATATCCCACTCGGGAGCCTTTGGAATCCAAAGTGCTGAGACCTGGTGAAAAGCAATTTATTTCGAATCCCCGTCAGGATGGAACCTGCTACTCAGATCTCCCCCTGAAAGGTGCCAGCCCTTCCCCCTGAAAGGGCTCCCTCATTATGTATGTATGCCAGGCTGAGCTACCTTACTCGATTACCCCTCACTGCCTCCCCAGGAGCACACCTTTGCATCAGGGCTTCAGACCCCTGCTGAGTCCGATAACTCCCTCCCTGCAAGGGGAAGAGCTTTGAGGCTAGAACATGGGACCAAAATATTCCTTGCTGACCTGACCTGAAGATGAGAGAAACTCCTTCCCCACCCCCCCACCCCCCGTGGGAGGTTTGGCCTTCCTGAGATACAAGCAGAAGCAAGAATCATTGATGCAATCCAGAGAGTTCCTTATGCCTTGGACCTCCCATTTGAAGAAGACCTGTTGCCTCAGTTTCCCCACTTAAGACTGTTACCCTTTGCACAAGGCTAGAAAACACCTTGATAGTGAACTGGGTTCTCCAAGAAGGGTGAGGGAGAGACTGCCCTGGATGATAAAATCTTCTGGTTGGTTAAGGGTTGCCATGGAAACTGTAGCCAAACGATCAATGATTAATGAATTGAAAAGTGATAAAATGCAGCTAAATCCAAGGCAGCCTGGGACCAGGTCTCTGCTGATGGGGAAGGCAAACCAGGATCCTTCACAGCCTCGGGAAGCTTCAACACCAGCTCTCCTTAGCTGGAAGGTCTTGGAAAGAAAAGACAGCTTCCTGCTTAGTGCAGGTATTATGGTTCACTCTGTCAGTAAGGATTTGGGGCACCTGCTATGTGTCAGCCACCACTCTAGGCACCAGAGCTACAACGGTGATCAAGATAGCAAAGTTCTCCTTTCAAATGGAGATTAGTTCCAGAGTGTAGCCAGGACACAAATACATAAATAAGAATGCTGTGGGTGTGATAGGGAGTGACTAGGGAACTGCTTCCTGGGGTCACATTTAAGCTGGGACCTAACTGAAGAGAGGGAGCCAACCTTGGGCTGGAATGTCTCAGGCGGAGGGAACAGCAGGGGGAAAGGCACCAAGGTAGGGCTAAGCTTGGATGTTCAGGAGAAGAAACAGCAGGGTGGCTGCATTCACTAGGGAGGGCACGCTGGTGGGCAGGGTGCAGAGGTGGCAGGGTCAGATCACAAAGGGTGTGAGTTCAGAGCTCACTCAACATGAAATGGGCAGTCTGGAGGTTTTAGGCAGAGGATCGTGGTAATTTGATTAATATTTTAAGGACACCACTCTTACTGGTGGATGGGGAATAAACCAAGGTTGGGGGGGGGTTGCAAATGGAAGCAGGGAGACCAATGAGGAGGCTACTGGACTAGCCCAGGTGAGAGGCCATGAGGGCTTGGACTAAGGAAGTAGCAGAGGAGACATAAAAAAGTGAAAAGATTTAGGATATACTTGGAAGTAGCTGCCAGGACTTGCCAACATTTGGAATTTGGGGAGAGGAATCAAATACAATCCTTAAAAACTTAAACTCCAAGTAGGATAAACTCAGAAGAGAGATTCACACTTAGTTGGAAACATCATAATGAAACTATTGAAAACCAAAGACAGACGATTTTGAAAGCAGCAAGAGAGAAGAGGCTCGGGAAGTGCAAGGAATCCTCGATAAGATTTACAGCTGAAATCTCATCAGAAGCTAGGGAGGCCAGAAGGCAGGGCGATGACACATTCAAAGTGCTGAAAGAAAAAGACTGTCAACCAAGAATCCTACATCTGGCAAAGCTATCCTTCAAAATCGAAGGCAAAACTAAGACTTTCCCACATAAAGAAAAATTGACAGGATTCGACACTAACAGACCTGCCCTACAAGAAGCACAAAAGGGAGTCCTTCAGGCTGAAAGGAAAGGGAACCAGGCAGTAGCTCAAATCTACTTGAAGGAATAAAGAGCAACCATAAAGTATATAGAGTAAATTATAATAGACAGTAAAATTATAATAGACAGTAAAAATGTAATTTTTCTTATTTATAGCTCTTCTGAGTTAGAAGACAACTGCATAAAGCAATAATTATAAATTTGCATTGATGGGCATAAATGTATAAAGATGTAATTTGTATGACAACAGAACAAAAGAGTAGGGAGGGATGGAGCTAGGTAAAAGCAATTTGGGGGACTATTGTAATGAAATTGGTATTAATCTGAATAAGATTGTGATTAAGATGTTAATTGTAATCGCCAGGCAACCACGAAGAAAATAACTCAAAAGAGTATATTAAAAGAAACAATAAGGAACTTAAAATACTATACTAGAAAATATCCATTTAACACAAAAGAAGGCAGTAATGGAAGAGTAGAGGAATGAAAAACACTTAAGACATAAAGAAAACAAATAGTAAAATGGCAGACACTACCTTATCAGTAATTACATTAGGTATTATTAATAACTGTATTAAAACACTCCAATTAAGAGGCAGAGTCTGGAAGAATAGATTTTTAAAAATGATCCAGCAATATACTGCTTGCAAGTGGTGCACTTCAGATTTAAAGACGTAAATAGGTTGAAATTAAAAGAATGGAAAAAAATGTATCATGCAGATAATAATCAAAAAAGAGCTTGAATGGCTACATTACTATCAGACAAAACAGACTTTAACATGAAACTGTTACTAAAAATAAAGACACTTTATAATGATAAAATGGTTAATCTCTCAAGAAGTAATAACAATTATAAATACATATCCACTTAACTGCACAGCCCCAAAATACAGCAAAAGCTGACAGAATTGACGGAGAAGTTGTTCTATAATAATAGTTGGAGACTTCAATACCCCATTTTCAATAATGGATAGACCATCAAACAAGAAGATCAAGAAGGAAATACAAGACCTGAACAATACTATAAACCTACTAAACCTAATAGGTATATGACATCACTAAATAACAGCAGAATACACATTCTTCTCAATGCACATGAAACATTCTCCAGGATATACCATATGTTAGGCCACCAAACAAGTTTCAATACATTTTAAAAGATTGAAATCATAAAGATATTTTCTCCAATCACAACAGAATAAAACTAGAATTCAATAACAAAAAGAAACCAGAAAATTCACAAATATGTGGAAATTAAACAACACATTCTTAAACAACCAATGAGCCAAAGAAGAAATTACAAGGGAAATCAAAAAGCTTAGAAATGCAAATTAAAAAACAATATACCAAACCTTACAGAACACAGCAAAAGCAGTGCTAAGACAGAAATTTATAGTTATAAATGCTTACATTAAAAAAGATGTATTATCTCAAATCAACAACCAAACTTTGCAAATTAAAGAACTAGAAAAAGAAGAACCAAACCAAACCCAATGCTAGCAGAAGGAAGGAAATAATAAAGATTAGAGATAAAATAGAGAATAGAAAAACAATAGAGAAAAACAATAAAATCATAAATTGGTTCTCTGAAAACATCAACAAAATTGGCAAGCCCTTGGCTAGACTGACCAATAAAAATAGAAAAAAAGGCATAACCAAAATCAGAAAGAGGGAGCATTACTACTAGAAATAAAAAGGACTATAAGAAGATACTATGAATATTTGTATGCCAGCAAATTGGATAACCTAGATGAAATGGAGAAATTCCAAGAATGACACAAACTACTGAAACTCACTCAAAAAGAAACAGAAAATCTGAACATATCTAGTAAAGAAAAAAAAAGAAAGAAAAGCCCAGTACTAGATGGCTTCACTGGTGAATTCTACCAAACACTTAAAGAAGAATTAACACAAATCCTCCACAAACTCTTTCCAAAAAGTACAATAGGGAGGAACACTTCCTAGCTTATTTTAGTAGGCCAGCATTATCCTGACATGAAAACCAAAGATATTACAAGAAAAAAAAATCTATAGACCGACATCCCTCATGAACATAGACACAAAATCCTTACTAAAATACTAGCAAACTGAATCTAATAGGAATTAAAAAGATTATACACCATGATTAAGTGGGATTTATTCCAGGAATTCAAGAGTCGTTCAACATAAAATCAATCAATGTAATATCCTGCATTAATAGAAGGAAAAAATCCATGTGATTATCTCGATAGACACTGAAAAACATTTGACAAAATCCAACAGTCTCTCACAGTAAAAACACTCAACAAACTAGGATTAGGAGATTACTTCTTCAACACGATAAAGGGCATTTATGAAAAACCCACAGCTAATATCAGACTGAATGCTCAAAGACTGGACACTGTCCCCATAAGGTCCAGAAGTCAAGGATTCCTACTCTCATCATTTCTGTTTATCACTGCAATGAAGCTTTTAGCCAAGGAAATCAGGCAAAAAAATAAAATGCATCCAGATTTGTAAGGAAGAAGTAAAACTATCTTCCTGTATATATAAAATCATAGGGAATCAACACACACAAAAAAACCTACCAGAGCTAATAAGTTCAGCAAGAGTGTAAGGTATAAGGTCAATATATGAGACTCAACTGTATTTCTCTACACCAGCAATGAACAATCTGAAGCTAAATTAAGAAAACAATTCTATTTGCAACAGCATCAAAAATTCAACTATTTAGGAAGAAATTTAATAAAAGAAGTGAGATATTTATACACTAAAACTATAAAAGATTGTTGGAAAAAGTTAAAGATGTAAATAAGTGAAAATTATCCATGTTTATATATTGGAAGCTTCAACATTGTTAAGATTGCTGTTGTGATAACTGGCAGAAAAAATTTCGTTCAGATGTTGAGTCTGATGACACCACACACGTGCACACACATACACACGCCCCACGGGGGTATGCAAAAGTTCACTACTCATATAACGCGGATTTCTGGGGAGGGGAGGGTAGCTCCCAACCAGGTCCAAAAAATGGCTGAAGAGAGAGGGAGAAAAGTCTGGCTTGGGGTTTTATGGTGGTTAGAGGGTAGGGCCAGGGTGATATGTCTATGAATATCCTAAAAGTAACTCAATTGTCCACTTTAAAATTAAGGGTAAATTTGATGACCTGTAAATAACATCTCAATATTTTTTTGCAGTGAGGTTTTGGACCAGGTGGGTGGATGCCACTTACTGGGATGGGGACTTGGAGGCTGGCAAAAAGCAGGCTTAGGCTTAGTAGGGGGAGAAAATCAAGAGTTCCATTTTGGACATAAGTTTGGGACAGCATTTTAGTGGAACTGTCAAGTGGGTAATTGGATTTGGAGAGAGGTCAGGGCTGGAGATAAAAATTTGGATTAAAAACATTGTCCCCACCCTCTCATTCCCAGCCTCTCCACCGTTTGAGAGTAAATATAAAGAAAGAGCCATGAACTATTGGCTTCTTGCTAGTAGGAACCATATTCAGGCACACGCCAATTTAATTCAACATGCATTTGTGGATCCTACCATGTGCTAGTATGCAAGGCAGACAGTTCAGCCAATTAAGCAAGTTGTGTCCGAAAGCCTTTACCTCGCTAAGGCTGAGGGAGGTGTGGTTTCCATAGTGACTTCTTTAATGATCCTTCAGACTGAACCAAGCGAGGAGAGCTATGACTTGAGTCTCGATGGTTCCCAGCACAGCCAGTTGATTCTGCAAGGGTTTGGTGTCAAACGGGCCCACAGAAGTGCTTTGCTTGTTACCAGGGACTTCAACATGATGAAGGAAACCTGTCAAGGCCAGGATTGCACACATTCGGTGAGGTGACTTTGGCCTTGACCAGCCGCTAGCTTCCCATTGTTTTCTCAAAGAAGCACAAGGCAAATTTACCAGGTTGTTTTACTTCCTTCTACAAAGCCATTCTGTTTTCTATAGTTGTCAGTGCAAATATTCACAAGCACATTTTAAAACCCTGTTCAAGCAGAAATAAATCGCAGAAGACTGCAGCTAGGGGATGGATTGACATTTCCTTGTCACTCATCATCATACACAAGTGATCATGTCCTGCGGGAACAGCACAGTCAACCCTGGCTTTCTGTGCTTAAGAGGGCAGCGTGGACCATGGAGGGTCTGAGGCTCAGCTGCAGACTCAGGTCTTGCAAGAAATAGCATGCCTGTTTTCTTCAAAGAATATTTTGTTATGAGACATCCTAGAGACAACAGATAAAATGCGTATGCACTATGTGAGTTCTTCTGTGACTTGCCTTTTTAACTCAATATTATCTTTTTGAGATTTCTCCAGGCTGATGTGTATAGTTGTAATTAGTTAATCTTCACCACTCTATAGTCTTCCCTGAATGCATAGACCGTGGGTTCTATATCTTTTCTTGCCGGTGGGCTGTTCTATGGTGCATACATGCAAGAATTTTCTCTATGGCCAGTGCCTTGGAGTGCAGTGGCTGGGCTGAAAGGCATGAACATCTTCACACTTACCAGGTGTTATGGGCTGAAGTGTGTCTTCCCCTTCCCCCAAAAAAGATGTTGAAGCCCTAAACCCCAGTATCTGCGAATATGACTTTATTTGGAAATAGGTTCTTTGCAGATAATCAGATTATAATAAGATGAGGTCATTAGTGGGACCCGAATCTAATATGATGGACGTCCTTATAAAACGGGGAAATTTGGGCACAGAGACCAACATGCAGAGAGGGGATGATGTGAAGACACACGGAGAACGCCAGCTAGAGGCCAAGGATCGCCTGAAGTTACCAGAAGGAGAGAGGTCTGGAACAGATTCTCACTCAGAGTCCTCAGAAGGAACCCACCATGCCAACACCTTGATCTCAGACTTCTGGCTTCCAGAACTGTAAGACAAGACATTTCTGTTGCTGAAGCCACTAATGTAGGGTACTTTTTTCTGATAGCCCCAGCAAACCAAGGCATGAGGTCATACCAAATAGTGTTCCAAAGAGATTGTACCTATTTGCATTCTAGCAGCAAGAGTCATGATTGCTCCACAACCTCACCAATGCTTGATGTGTTCAGACTTGTAGTTTTTTTGCTACTGTGGTGGGAATAAAATAATATCTAATTTGCTTTTAATTAGCAGCTTCCTGATTATTAATGCAGTTAAGCATCTTTTCATATGTTTATGGGCTTTTGTGGTTTCTCATCTATGAAAGAACTGTTCAAATATTTTGCCCTTAAGTTGTTTGCCTTTTTTCTTATTGATTAGTAGGAACCCTTTGGTTCTATTAATAGAAACTTAGCCTTTGACAGTTATATGTATTACAAATTCTTTCTTCTACTCCACGGCTTGTCTCCTTGCCGTTGTATCAGTTTTTGCTTCAAGTATTTTGAAGCTCTGCTATCAGCTGCATGAATGTTTAGGATTGTTATGTCATCTTGATGAACTGACACTTTTATCATTATGAAATGCTCTCTTTATCTCTGATAATATTCTTCGCTCTGAAGTCTACTTTGATATTAATATATAACTACCCCAGTTTTATTTTTATTAGTATTACTATGGTATATCTTTTTCCATGCCTTTACTTTTGACTTGTTTGGTTTTCTTTTTAATTTATAAAGTGCGTTTACTGTAGGCAACATAGTCACAATCTGACAAACCCTGCCTTTAACTTGGGGGATTTATGCCATTTACATTTATTGTGGTTACTGATCATGGGTTTGGGGAAAATTGATAATGATGTATAGTCTTTGTCAGGATGTGTGGTTGGCGTTTGGTCAAGGCTTGGGTAAGGGCTGCAGCTGGATGGGGCAGAGGTAGGCAGGGTGGGCAGCTGATGTCAGCCTGCTTATAAGAGCTGGGGCTGGCCAGCAGGACAGGGAAGTTCTGACCAAGGCCACAGAGCCCTGCCAGGGAAGAGGCCTGCCAGCAAGGGGCCTGATAGAGGCAGGTACCTGGCTTCTGGGAGCCCTATCCCAGCAAAGTCCTCAGTAGCTTCCAGTCTGAGGATAAGTCCTCAATCAAGTGTGGTCTGTCTGCCATCTTTTGCTCTATGTCTTCATGTCTGTCTGTCCAGAGACAGTGGAGTGACTGAGCCATCTGCCCAGAGGGGCGATGGGCCTGAGTGGGAGGAACTCACCTATGTCCTTCCTTTAGGCACATGCTCTGTGGGGACCCTGCATGTTCTGAGCTGGCCTGGTGTGGCAGGGAGGCCCCAGGAGATGGCCATGCCTAGCACCTGCCCTGTGGATGAGCCATACCCCAGGGCCAGGGCCAGCTCAGTTGCCGCAGACACGGGGCTCACTCTCCCCAGGGCAGTACTGCAGCCTGTTGCCAAGCTGCCCATAAAACCCCAGAGCCTCTGGAGGAGCCGAGGCATCCAGGTGTGGCATGGGTGATGAGGGCGCCCACCCCCATTGGGCTCTCTGCTTCCTCCTGTAACAGTCACTCCCTCCTGGGCTCAGGGCAGGCCTCTGCATGGCACAGCTGTGCAGGGCTGAGTACGAGGTCTCACCATCCTGGGGGCCGCGGAGCCCCAGTGGCCTCCTGGATCCTGGAACCTGGGCTGTTCCACCGGGACCTCTCCTCACTGCCCCACCTCCTGTTCTATTTTAGAGGTTTTAAGTGCATGAAGCAGGAAAATAAAAAAATAAATGTGGGTGTGCTTCCAGCAGAGAGGAGGCAGAGTGGAGATGGTTCCCAGGAGGTGTTCAGAGCAGTGTCTCCCAACAATATGCGACTCCCAGCTGGGCCAGGGCCGGAGCGTGGGCCCCCCTCCCCGTTTCCAGGTGAGGAACCAAAGGCCCCAGGTGTCCCAGTGGTACGTTCTGCATGCTTGCTCTGCGAACCTCCTTCTCTTACGAATAGGATGTAGTCTTTTCGCCCCTGAGATGCAATTTAAAAATAAATGCAGCATTTGACCTATTTACAAATCAAAGTGTATACGTGGACCAGTTAACCTGGAAACCCTTGGCGATGGGGACTGCCCCCACCTAGAGAGCCCAGGGTCCCTTCTTCAGGCATCCACAGGGAGCACCAAGCCCCTTCCAGCAGCTGAGAATTGCTTGGCAGATACTGCCCATGCTCCTGGCACACCCAGATTGTTGCTACGCCCTGAGCAGGTCTTCAGGGAAGCACAACAGGCTGTCCCTCACAACCGCACTGCTGGTGACAGCTGGCAGGCCCTTGTGGCCTGAAATGACAGCAATGAAATGGAGCTGGGCTCTGGGTCTAGTTGCAC
>VSMD01093606.1:0-42316 GCA_008750895.1 Mirza zaza
GAGTCTTGCTTTGTTGCCCAGGCTAGAGTGAGTGCCGTGGCGTCAGCCTAGCTCACAGCAACCTCAAACTCCTGAGCTCGAGCAATCCTGCTGCCTCAGCCTCCCGAGTAGCTGGGACTACAGGCATGCGCCACCATGCCCGGCTAATTTTTTTTTATATATATATATTAGTTGGCCAATTAATTTCTTTCTATTTTTATAGTAGAGATGGGGTCTCGCTCAGGCTGGTTTTAAACTCCTGACCTTGAGCAATCCGCCCGCCTCGGCCTCCCAGAGAGCTAGGATTACAGGCGTGAGCCACCGCGCCCGGCCCTATAAGCTAGTTTTAATTGCACTAATGAGAGACTTTGGCAGATAAAGGCAAGGAGGGAATTGCCTTTGTGCTGTTAAGAAGCCAGAAACTGAGCTCTTCATCTTGGCACATTGGTAATGAGGGCTGTATTGTGAAAATACGAAATAAGAGTATAGAATAGGTGGCTTATACCTGGCTCTAACTCCTTCTGTGTCTGCCAAGATTGGTCATGAAGGAGCCTTTCAACTAGATTTAAAAATGAACCTTCCAAAACTCTGGAAAACAAAGTTATTTCCACATTTCTTTTTTTACTACAACACCCACAGGAGATATGACTTAAGATTGTTAGTAAGAATAGTTCACTACTGCAGTGGTTCTTGGCATGTGTAGATGTGTAGGGTGGTTATGTATGAATACTTTGTCACAAGTACTCTGGGGATTCCCGAAGATTCTCATCCATCTTCCATTTGAGCTTGAGAGTCCTTGCCTAGTTGAGTGCTACTTCTAGTCACCATAGTCTTCATATCACTGATCTTGGCTTGTAAAAGAAACTTACAACATTAAGATATACAAGATTTTTTTTTCAATTTCAAATGTCTTGGGGATATAAGTGTTTTTTGTTACACGGATGAATTTATGCCATGCTGAAGTCAGGGTTTCTGTGTGCTGGTCACCAGAATAGTATATATTATACCTGATAGGTAGATTTTTATTCCTTAGCCTCCTCCCATCCTCCACCCTTTCTAGTTTCCAATGCCCATTACACTTCTTTATGACCGTATATATCCCTTATTTAGCCCCCACTTATAAGTGAGAACATGTATTTTTTTTCCCATTCCTGAGATATTTCACTTAGTATAATGGTCTCCAGTTCCATCCAAGTTGCTGCAAAAGACATTACTTCATTCCTTTGTATGACTGAGTAGTACTCCATGGGGGGAGTGTATCTCACGCTGCCTTTACCTACTCATCAGTTGATGGACACTTAGGTTGGTTCCCATATCTTACTGTTGTGAATTGTGCTGCAATAAACAGGTGCAGGTATCTTTCTTATAAAATGACTTCTTTTCCTTTGGGGAGATACCTAGTAGTGGGATTGCTGGATCAAATGGTAGCTCTACTTTTATTAATAGTTCTTTGAGGAATCTCCATATTTCTTTCCATAGCAGCTGTACTATAATAGTTTACACTCCCACTGGCAGTATATAAGCATTCCCTTTCACCACATCTGCACCAACATAGATTGTTTTTTGATGTTTTAATAATGGCCATTCAGGCCGGGTGAGGTGGCTCACGCCTGTAATCCTAGCACTCTGAGAGGCCGAGGCGGGCGGATTGCTCAAGGTCAGGAGTTTGAAACCAGCCTGAGTAAGAGTGAGAACCCCGTCTCTACTATAAATAGAAAGAAATTAATTGGCCAACTAATATATATAGAAAAAATTAGCTGGGCATGGTGGCACATGCCTGTAGTCTCAGTTACTTGGGAGACTGAGGCAGCAGGATTGCTTGAGCCCAGGAGTTTGAGGTTGCCGTGAGCTAGGCTGATGCCACGGCACTCACTCTAGCCTGGGCAATAAAGCGAGACTCTGTCTCAAAAAAAAAAAAAAATAATAATAATAATGGCCATTCAGGCCAGGCGCGGTGGCTCATGCCTGTAATCCTAGCACTCTGGGAGGTGGAGGCAGGAGAATCTCTCAAGGTCAGGAGTTTGAAACCAGCCTGAACAAGAGTGAGACCCCGTCTCTATTAAAAATAGAAAGAAATTAATTGGCCAACTAAAAATATATAGAAAAAATTAGCTGGACATAGTGGCACATGCCTGTAGTCCCAGCTACTCGGGAGGCTGAGGCAGGAGGATCACTTGAGCCCAGGAGTTCAAGGTTGCTGTGAGCTAGGCAATGGTATGGCACTCTAGCCAGAGCAACAGAATGAGACTCTGTCTCAAAAAATAAAAATAATGGCCATTCTGACAGGGGTAAGGTGGTATCTCATTGTGGTTTTAATTTGCGTATGGTAATTATCCTTGGACTTAGTTTACCGTTTCATTATTTTCTAAAATAAAATATCTTACTGAGCACTTTGAATTTAAAATTGTCATTTTTATCTTTAGGCTTCCTGGAGATTCACGAACAAGAATAGGATTCATGACCTTTGATAGCACTATTCATTTCTACAATTTACAAGAAGGATTATCACAGCCTCAAATGTTGATTGTGTCCGATATAGATGGTAGGCAGTCAGAAAAATAAGTTTTTCCAATTATAGACTTTGCGATGGTGGCTGCTTTATTTCATAATACACGTTGTTATATGCTGTGAGAATAATTTTGTGCACTTTGGAATTTGTTTTGAAATCATTGTTTTTCTGGAAATAACTTGATTCTAGGTTTTTTATGCCTGTGTATATATTATACACACATGTATGTATAATATATAGAGCACATATTTACTTAATAAAGTAATATTATAGTATGCATTACATATATGACCTGATAAAAACTAAGATTTTCTAATTTGTTATATTCTTTTGACTTGATTTATTAATGAATATATATGTTTTTCCCATAGATGTTTTTCTGCCTACACCGGACAGTTTACTTGTGAATCTGTACGAAAGTAAAGAGGTGAGATTGATTTATTTTTCTTAACATACCAAAATATTTCTGTTATTTCAACTGTTAACTCAAATGTATAATGCTTGTTTACTTGATATATTAATATTGCAAACAGTAACAACATAGGTAGTGCATCTATCTATAGGCCCCAGAAGTGCAGGGACACATAGTATACTCTGGAATGTTTTTAAGAATATTGCCATGAATGCTCAGTAATTCAACTTTTAATCTTTGTTTTCCCAGCTTATAAAAGACTTATTGAATGCATTACCAAATATGTTCACCAATACAAGAGAAACACACAGTGCCCTTGGTCCTGCGCTTCAGGCTGCCTTTAAATTAATGTCTCCAACAGGTGGCCGTGTGTCTGTATTTCAGACACAGTTACCTTCCTTGGGTGCAGGACTTCTGCAGTCCAGAGAAGATCCTAATCAGAGATCAAGTACAAAGGTATTTTATATATAGTTTCTTTGTCATATTCAAGATGCTGTTTTCTACCTCTGCAGACTGTGTAATTATTTGTTTATTATTCTACTTTTCTACATTGTTAATAATAAAAAAAAACTGGTAAAAGAATTTAACTCAAATTCTTTGTTTTTGTGTTGCAGTATATTATTTTTATTACTTTGCAAGTCATAGAAATTTAGAAATTATTTACTATAACCCTTTCATTTTACAGATGAAGAAAGCATCTTGCTATTTAATGGTAAAGATGTGACTTGATTTTCTGACTTCAGTGCTTTTTTCTATTATATAAATGGTAAAACTTACTAAATACAAGCTATTATAATTTCATATGTTCATACTAATAAACTTTTAAGTTATAAATATAATACAGATCATTGTATAAAACTTGGAAAGTGAGGCCAGGTGTGGTGGCTCACACTTCTAATCCTAGCACTTTGGGAGGATGAGGAGGGAGGATTGCTTGAGGTCAGGAATTTGAGACCAGCCTAAATAAGAATGTGATCCTGTCTCTACACAAAGTGGAAAAATTAGCCGAGCAAGTATGATGGTGATAAGTGCCTGTAGTCCCAGCTACTCGGGAGGCTGAGGCAGGAGGATCACCTGAGCCCAGGAGTTTGAGGTTGCTGTGAGCGAGGCTGACGCCATGGCACTCCAGCCCCAGCAACAGAGCAAGACCCTGTCTCAGAAATAGTTAATTAATTAAATTTGGAAAGTGGAGAAAAGTATAAATTGTCTATAAGTTCACTATGAAGATACTAACATTTAGTTATACAAACAGACAAATAGGCGTAATTGGGCAGATATAGTACATATGTACTGTATTTAACTGGCCTTTTTCCTTTTTTTTTTCTTTCTTTTGTCTTTATTTACTTTCTAGATTTGTGAAGTATTTCTGGCCTTTTTTATTGGAGAGTATTTTGTGAGCATTCTCTGAGGTCCCTAGAACTCTAAAAGAAAAAACCATATATATGTATATTTGTATATCTTTTAATAAATGTGAAAATACTCGGTTTAATTAATTCCTTTCCAGTCATTGAATAGTTTTCTCCAGTATTTTCACTATTAAAAAAAAGGAATATGAGGCTTAACATTACTTGGGTTTTACATGAAGATTTGGTCAGGGCATTTTTAATCCCTTATTTCAAATAATAAATTTGAACATTCCTTTTGTTTTGTACATGAGTTCTGTCATACTTCAACTTATATTTGAGAAAATGCCATAATAGTTACAAGTATGAATTAAACCATAGGTCCTCAAACTTTTTAAACAGGGGGCCAGTTCACTGTCCCTAAGACCATTGGAGGGCTGTTGGAGAGTGTGGCGCACATTCCACACATGCGCACTGTGGGCCCAGGATGAGTCGGCTGCTAAGCAGGACAGGCAGTGGTGGCAAAAACACCTGGTGGGCCAGATAAATGTCCTCGGCGGGCCGTAGTTTGAGGACCCCAGAATTAAACAGTTTTAATATTGTCATAAATCTCTGGCCACATATTGAGCTTTCCTTAGGATAAATTCCTAGAAGTGAAATGATTGGGTCAAAAGGCATAAACTATTTTTAAATTATTAAATAATATTTTATTAGGGTTTTTTATTGACCTGTACTCTTAAGAATTCTCATTCTCTAGCTACCATTGAGTATTGTTTTCTTATTCTTCACAAATTTGCCAGAGAAAACTGGTGCCATATTTTAGTTTTCATAGAAATTGAGAAAGAAGCTAATTTAAAATAAACTAGGACAAATGTATTTTTTAAACTTATCAACAAATACAGCTAGCATTCAGTTCATTGATCTATTATAGTCCATTATGAATTACTGTGATGTTTAGAACACAGGAATGAATTCTCTGATACAGTTTTGTTTCTCGTTTAACTTCCAAATATATTCTCTATCTTCTTGGTATTCAAAAGCTTAAGTATCTCTTCTGGTGTACATATTCCTTCATATCCTTTATTCCTTATATTAAACTGTAACATAATGATCATACAATATAATTAACAGGATTAAGCCAAGCTCAGTGGCTCACACCTGTAGTCCCAGCTACTTGGAAGCCAAGGTGGGAGGATCTCTTGAACCCAGGAGTTTGAGTCTGTAGTGAACTATGATCACACCACTGTACTCCAGCCTGGGTGACAGAGTGAGACCTTATCTTAAAAAAGAAAAAAAAGGATTAACATTTTGTTAGGCAGTATAACATGGTGATTGAGAACTTGGAGACTTAAACCTGCTTTAAAAAGAAATAATAAGCAAGATTATAAAATATACTAAAAATAAAAAGTAAGAAGAAAAATAAAGAAAGTAAAGAAAAAATTTAAAAAGAACTTGGAGACTCTTGGCAAGTTTTTTTTCTCTTCTGGGAGAAAAAAAAAACTTGGAGACTCTGCAGGCCACCATCTCAGCTCAAGTTTCCTCATACCCAAAGGAAAACCTTCCTTAATCGTGTATTCTATCATGTTGTTATGTAACAGTTTTAATAACGGTTAACAGCACTCACGCTGGAGCCAGACTTCTTCGGTTTATCTTTTGGCATCTACCTCTTAATAACTATGTAATCTTGGTCAAGTTACTTAATCAGTTTTTGCCTCAGTTTCCTCATCTGTAAAATGTAAATAATAAAAACCATGTGAAATATGTTATGAAAATTAAATTATTTAATTTATATCAAACATTTCAAGCATTGTTGCTACGTAAGTGCTTTTTGTAAAGATAAGCTATTATTGTAGGAAGTCTATGCCAACTGCCAAGATATTTTAAAAACTTCTTAGTTTGGTAGGGGGGTAGAGGTTATCCTCTTTCTTATTATAAGAGTGACATAAAAATATGTTCATAATTAAAGATTTCTAGCTGTTTATTTATGATATGTTGACTTAGGTGGTACAACATCTTGGCCCTGCAACTGATTTTTATAAGAAACTGGCTTTAGATTGCTCAGGACAGCAAACTGCAGTGGATTTATTCCTTCTAAGTTCACAGTATTCTGATCTTGCTTCTCTAGGTAAGGAGATACCACTGTGTTTATGTGTCTGCATAAACATTTTAACACGTAACTAAATCTAAACTCCTCAGTGAGCATTCTCAGTACTTTGGGGAGAACATCATGTGAATTAGATACAGAATATCTATGAAAATTATCAGTAAACTTTAAAGCACTATCAAATATAAAATGCCATTAGTATTTTGTTTATATAAAATGATTCCCTTACCATTCTGCTCAATAATAAACTTTATCGTATGTTACATTTTATAAATATTTCTGTTTTCTCAGATTTATATGCTATTATTTTGACAGCCTAAATTTTCTCATGACTTAGATTTATTCATAATACAGAGGCTGTACTACTGTTGGACAAGCAGAGTATCGTTACTTCAGTAGCTAATACTTTCTGTGTTTCTCTCTAAAGCTTGCATGTCCAAGTATTCTGCTGGGTGCATCTATTATTATCCGTCTTTCCACTATACTCACAATCCTTCACAAGCGGAAAAATTACAAAAAGACCTAAAACGGTACCTCACAAGAAAAATTGGATTTGAAGCTGTTATGAGAATAAGGTGTACTAAAGGTATGAAATTGCAAAATTTATGCTTTATGTTAAATACTTATGTCAGAATCAATAAGCATTTCGTATATTGCCTGCCTATGACGATAACTGTTCATCTAGAAGACTTTCTGTTTGATCCAGTTAGCCGCTACCCTGTGACAAATATATATAGTTATTGGGGCCAGGCATGGTGGCCCATCATGTCTGCAATCCCAACACTTTGCTTGAGCCCAGGAGTTCAAGACCAGCCTGGGCAACATAGCAACACCCCATCTCTACAAAAGAATAATAAAAATTAGATAGGTGTGGTGGCTTGCACCTATAGTTCCAGTTACTCAGGAGGCTGAGGCAGGAGGATCACTTGAGTCTCAAGAGTTCAAGGCTACAGTGAGCTATAATCATGAAACTGTACTCTAGCCTGGGCAACAGTGCAAGACCCTGTCTCTAAAAAATTACACACTCTCTCTCTGTCTTGCTTGCTCGCTTGCGCGCGCGCTCTCGCTCTCTCTCTCTCTCTCTCTCTCTCTATATATATATATAGTTATTGAATAACTGCTGCCCAATTTTTTTAAAATGGCTTGAATAAATGGACAAAAGTAATGGTTTGCTTTACTCAGGAGGAACCTAAGAACACTTATATTGGAAATCATTTGAGAAAGAATTAGGAGAATAGGGAAGATCTTAAATGAAAATTGTCAAATTAACCCTTTGTACTCACTTGCTTTTTTCTTGATTACTTTATTCTACTTGAGATTTAATTTTTTTTTTTTTTTTTTTGAGACAGAGTCTCACTCTGTTGCCCAGGCTAGAGTGAGTGCCGTGCGTCAGCCTAGTTCACAGCAACCTCAAACTCCTGGGCTCAAGCAAGCGATCCTGCTGCCTCAGCCTCCCAAGTAGCTGGGACTACAGGCATGCGCCACCATGCCCGGCTAATTTTTTCTATATATTTTTAGTTGGCCAATTAATTTCTTTATATTTATGGTAGAGACGGGGTCTCGCTCTTGCTCAGGCTGGTTTCGAACTCCTGAGCTCAAACAATCCGCCCGCCTTGGCCTCCTAGAGAGCTAGGATTACAGGCGTTAGCCACCGCGCCCGGCCGGGATTTAATTTTTTAAATACCCCAGAGTTTACAAAGTGCAGCAGTAGAATAAAAAACTGGAGTTTCTTTTCATACAAACTTATTTATTTGGATTTTTTTATATTTCAAATTATTGATACATTCAAAGAGTAATTTTAATCTCTAATTTTTGCTAACGATGTTGAGTCACACTCGACATCTGAGTGCAAAGGGTTAAGGATCTTTTGCCTTCATAGTTATTCAATTTACATCTCCTTGGTTTTATGTGAATTTCGGGGGGAGGGATTCTGATCTCTTAAGTCTAAGGTGAGCTGTACAGTAACCTTCATTTATTTAATTTCATACATTAGGTCTATGTCTGACTTCAAATCACATGTGAGAAATGTTAGGTATCAATATAAATTAAATATGTAGTCTTCCTTATTAATATATAAGCTGCATTGGTAGTTTGGATTAGTATTTTAGAAACTCTGCCTACACTTCAGCCTTACTCCCCAGTTATCTTTTTGATTCAAAATCAGAGACCTCTAACTTTAAATGATAACTTTGGCTTGAGGTAAAGATCCTGCTGTTGACTTCATCTTTTATATGAAGTTTTCTCTTTTTTAGGTCTTTCAATGCACACTTTTCATGGAAACTTCTTTGTTCGTTCCACTGATTTATTATCCCTTGCCAACATCAATCCTGATGCTGGATTTGCAGTGCAGCTGTCGATTGAAGAAAGTTTGACAGACACTTCCTTGGTGTGCTTTCAGACAGCCCTGTTATATACGTCAAGCAAAGGTAAAGGTAACGGAAATGAAGCGCAGCCGGCGGCACTGATCCTCCCCCCTTGACACGCTCTTTAGTGGAGTGGGGAAAAAGAACGAATACACAGTGGGAAGTAATGGAATTTGCATTAGTTAATCAAATATATGTCCTGTTACTTTCTTTTCTTTTTTTAACACTCATTTTGAATCTTTAAATAATATACTTTTTTTGATTTGCGGAAGATCATATTCCTAGGATTACATGTTTCTGGCAAACAATTCATGCTAAATCCCGCTCTGCTATCCTTTGCATTGTTTCTTGCCCCATAAAATTAACAGCTGCCTAACAATTAAGGCCTTCATTTGTTATTTGACAGTTTTAAGTTTTCTGATATTGTATTCTGTTGGATATAGTTTAGAGTGAGTTTTGTTCAAATAAAAACTAGAGCTTAATGTTCAACTACATATGAAATATAGTATATGTTCATAAATCTATGTTTAGGTTTGAGAGTGTTTAATTTTCTTTAAAACATGTTAACTGGGAAACTTTGTTTTTGCATTTCAACATCCTCTTGGTGATTTAATCTAGCCCAAACAATAGCTTGAATAAAATTTCGACATGTTTGCTTTGTTTCCTTTTTGGTTCAATGTATTTTGCAATGACGTTTATTCATCATTTTGTTCAGGAGAGCGGAGGATTCGAGTGCACACGCTGTGTTCGCCGGTGGTGAGCTCACTAGCAGATGTGTACGCAGGAGTGGATGTGCAGGCCGCCATCTGCCTTCTGGCAAACATGGGTGAGTCAAAAATGAAGGAACAGGCAAAACATATTTTTCTCTCTTAAAAACTGAAGTTAGGTTGTTTTTCTTTTACCTTAGAAATCTCTTATTCAGAAAGTATACACTTTGCATTTTTATTCACTGCAGTGTCAATTAGACTGTTCTTATATTTTTTGCTAATTCTTAGTTTAAAAATCTTTTGGGAAATTCATAATCACTAGAAACTGGTAAAAACCTAAATGTTCTTCAACTAATGAATGTATGCACAAACTATGGTATATATCCCTGCAGTGTAATGCAGCTCAGTAATAAAAAGGAATGAATTATCAATGCTTGAACAAACATGCCTAACTCTTAAAGACGTGCTAAGTGAAAAAGCTAGATTTAAAAAGCTGTATACTTGTGATTCTACTTGTATGACATTCAGGAAAAGAGAAAACTATCGGATGGAGAATAGATCAGTGATTGCCAGGGTTGGGGCGAGCAGGGTTTTACCGAAAGGGACTTATGCACTTGACACTCAGCCACCATAGAACCATACTCAAAATATAGATTTTACAGTGTGTAAGCTTTTAGAAACATCCTTTAGGGAATTAATAGAGCACTGAATGTTTTGTTTTTAACAAATTTACCTTATAGATTAATTTAGACATGAAATAAGCCTTGCTATTTCCCATGAATCCTAGAAAAAAACAGTAATACTCATTTGGGACAAATCTATAATTGTATTTGCTAAAGGATCCCATTTTTTAGTGTCATTTTATATCTAGATTTTGAATTAATTATACCATAACTGTTTTTCAATCTAATTTTTAGTGCTTAGGCATATGTATGGGTTATCTGTATTTTAATAAAATATATTCTTAAAAGAAAAAATAAGCTTCACCTTGTATGTGTCTTCAGTGCCTGCATGGAAATCTATGTTCATTGTGCCCTTTTCAAAAATTTGTTGACCTAGAATGCTTTGAAAAGAAGATTTTAGAGGATCACAAGGGATAATAGCTCTGACTGGAGAATTTACATTGATTGTGCAGAAAAAATGATGCATGTGGCTTCCATTTGAATGATGGAAACTGGCCCAGGGCTTTCTCAGTAGATGGATAGTATACATTCTCTCATACCAGCAGTGGCTAAGTGGTTTTAGACTTGAGGGGTTAAAACAGAAACATCCAAAAGAACCTAGGCTTGTTCTGATTGTCAGATTTAATTCAGAAAAAATGTATATTGAGAATACACTTGAAATGAGGGATCAGGAGAAGTGCATTTTTCCATCCTGAAAACTTAAATTTTGTTTTTTAAATAATACTTACAAGACTGCGTGTGGTGGCTCACACCTGTAATCCTAGCATTCTGGGAGGCCGAGGTGGGAGGATCACTCAAGGTCAGGAGTTCAAAACGAGCCTGAGCAAGAGCAAGACCCTGTCTCTACTAAAAACAGAAAGAAATTAATTGGCCAACTAAAAATATATAGAAAAAATTAGCCGGGTATGGTGGTACATGCCTGTAGTCTCAGCTACTCAGGAGGCTGAGGCAAAAGGATTGCTTGAGTCCAGGAGTTGGAGGTTGCTGTGAAGCTAGGCTGACACCATGGCACTATCTATAGCCCAGGCAACGGAGTGAGACTCTGTCTCAAAACAATAAAATAAAGTAAAATAAAATAAATAATACTTATAAATTTTATATCTTATAGTGCTCATTAGAATCTAATGGTTAAACACTTTTCATTTTGGTTGCTTTATAGCTGTGGATCGATCAATTTCATCAAGTCTGTCCGATGCCAGAGATGCCTTGGTAAACGCTGTCGTGGATTCGTTGTCTGCGTATGGCTCGACCGTCTCGAATCTACAGCACTCTGCGTTGGTAGCACCCAGCTCTCTCAAACTGTTTCCTCTCTATGTCTTGGCCCTTCTCAAACAGGTAGCTTTCTATGCATTCGTTTACTTAATAAGGTTTTTAAAATTTTTCAAATATATATATGTAACAATGAAATCTAAGTGGTTGTTTTTTAATACTGAACTAGAAGATTATATACTTTAGCATTAGAAAAGTCAAAGAGAAAGGTCAATGGAAAATGAAGGTATATAAATACATGATGACTCCAGTGAAACCATATGTTCTCTTTCTTCAGTGTGTATGAACAATTTGAATAATGGTGTGGTCATAGCTCATCCTTAAGTTGTCCTTCGAAAGAGATTCTAAGGACAGGATCTAATATTTATTGAACATCTTTCCATGTCTCAGGCACCATAATAGGTGTTATGTATCTATCATCTTATTTAATCCTTACAACAACCTAGGGAAGTATTATTTTCCCTGTCTTACGATGACAGTATAGTTCAGAGAAACTAAGTAACTTGCTCCATTGTAGAGCTAAGAACTGAATCCAGGTCTGTCTGATTTAAATTCCATGCTTTTTCCAGGATTGATAATACATATTTGCTTTAATATTTATATTTTACTTCAAAACATGTATCTTTTTCCTTGTAGAAAGCATTTAGAACGGGCACAAGCACACGCCTGGATGATCGTGTATATGCCATGTGTCAGATAAAGTCTCAGCCACTTGTCCATCTAATGAAAATGATTCATCCCAACTTATACAGGATAGACAGATTGACAGATGAGGTATATGTTTTAATGCATTTGAAATTTTTAAATTTGAGTATACTTGAGTGTCTTGATTCTACAGTTAAGGTGACAACATAATACCAACTATTTTTTTCCCTTCTTCCCCACCACCCCCATGATAGCAATAAATGAATTAAGGACACAAGCTTTGGATCTCATTGGATGATAGGACTCTCAGATGCTATCAGTGGTTATGGAGTTTTAAAAAATAGTTTCATATGAGAAGTAATTTAGCTTGTGGATTTGGTTATAATATTTATTACAAAGCTAAGTTGTAGAGTGGCCAGTTCCATTTATATTTTGTAGATATTGACTGTTTCTGATATGATCAGTTGAAATTTTGATTATATAGTAAACCAAATCTGGTATCCAATAATAATTTCAATATAGCAGTATGTAGCATAAGTGTCTTTTTTCTTCCATGTGTGAAAATTGTATTCTTTGGAATTAGTATTAATTCCAAGCATAGTATTATGTTACTAAAGAAATGTTAAAAAGTATCTTGTTATACAGCAGAGTCAACAGTCATACTTTTAATGTATCCTGACCCTAAAGGGGAAGGAAACGTGACAAGTCGTTTTACATATTCATGTCTTTACTTTTTTAATTTGAATACATTTGAGGGTCGTGAATTTACAGCCAAGATGGCAAAACATAATCAGTGTTTTTTGGATCCTACAAAGCTCTCAAGGGTTATTTTCCAGTACTTCATAAAGAGTAGCCATTACCTCCCAAGCAATGGTGGTAGTGATGTAAGCTCATCCACATTCTATCTTTGTCTTTTCAGGGTGCAGTACATGTTAACGACAGGGTTGTACCTCAGCCACCTCTTCAAAAATTGTCTGCAGAGAAGCTGACCAGAGAAGGGGCTTTCCTTATGGACTGTGGCTCTGTAAGCACCCTCTACTGAAAAGCTTAATACTGTTTCGGCTGGGAAAAAAAGAAACACTTATAGGGTCCAGCTCTGTTAGAGAAGGCGGTGAAAGGTGCATTAGGAACTGAGGGGCAGTAAGTTGGTAGATGCTCCCTGGTGGTCTCTTCCGAAAAGCCTTTCTGCTTTCGCTCTGCTTTCCAACCTTTCCGATGCCGTCACACCTCCCCATGCCAGGCACACTTGAGCCTGGGGTTAGAAACCAGCCTGGGCAACATAGCAAGCTCCATCTCTTGCAAAAGATTGGTAATTGGTGCTAGAAGTCAATTTACTGTAAACTTTAGTAGTTGGATGTAATTTTATATTGATATATGTTATAGGACATAAACTGTAATACCATGGATTGTTTATTATCATGGATTATATATACTTGATTAAGAGAAGTAAAGAGATAAATTCCTGTCTTCAAGGACTTTACCATACAGAATCATAAAATTTAAAAGGACTGCAAGAGTTCATCTAGCTCAGCTTACATCCATTGTCAGAAATTTCATTATATGATTTAGGAGATCAGAAGTTTCTGGACAGAGCTAGTGGTGAAGGGGGGTGTCAGAATGGTCAGGATAGCTTCAGAATGATACCTCGTGAGCTGGAGGAGAATTTGGACAGCCGTAGAAGAGGGGGACACATGAGTTGAAATATAGAGACAATAATTGAAATAGCGGATGGGAGACATAGTGAGTTGATTATCCTGATTAAAACATTACTATTGGGGGAAATAAGTGAAGAAGAAGGTAAAATATATTTTATGGGAAACCTTCAAATTTAAGCAAAGAAGATATGAACCACTCTAGATTCTTAGATGGAGATTTACAATGTACCAATTATAGGTTTCCATGTCACTTTTATGTTTGTCCCTACTGTATTTGAGATAGTATACTTTACTTCTTTTATGCATGATAATTTTGAGAAAATTAGCTATAATGGGTTTTCTTAATTATTAGGGAGTTTTGATATTTTGTTGCCTTTTCTTTTTAGGTTTTTTATATTTGGATTGGGAAAGGCTGTGACAATAACTTCATAGAGGATGTGCTTGGGTACCCTAATTTTGCATCAATACCACAGAAAATGGTCAGTGGATTTTATACAACTTAACTTTTTTTTTGTTTGCTTGTTTGTGACTTATTTGTGTTTGCTTGTTAATGACTAAAAAATAGTTGACTGGGAGACTGAAGCAGGAAGATCACTTGAGCCCAGGAGTTCTAGGCTGTAGTGCACTCTGATCGTGCCTATGAGTAACCACTGCATTGCAGTCTGGGCAACACAAGACCCTTTCTCTTTCAAAGGGCAAAAAAAGGAATACAAGCTGGGCACAGTGGCCCACACCTGTAATCCCAGCACTCTGGGAGGCCAAGGCAGGAAGATTGCTCAAGGTCAGGAGTTCGAGACCAGCCTGAGCAAGAGGGAAGCCCCATCTCTACTAAAAATAGAAAGAAATTAATTGGCCAACTAAAAATATATAGAAAAATTAGCCGGGCATGGTGGCGCATGCCTGTAGTTCCAGCTACTCAGGAGGCTGAGGCAGAAAGATCTCCTGGGCCCAGGAGTTTGAGGTTGCTATGAGCCAACGCCACTGCACTCTAGCCCAGGTGACAGAGTGAAACTCTGTTCAAAGTCTGTTCAAAAAATAAAAAAGGAATACAGTCTGAAGACAGTCTAGTATATGTATAATACGACCCTATTTGTATTTTTTAAAATGTGTTTGTATAATTATAATAGCTCTGTGTATACACAGAGAATATCTGAAAATATCTGAAAAATTTATATCAAAATGGAAATGTTTTGTTTTTATACTTTTAAATACTGATATGAATTATGAATATAATTAACAGACATTTTAATTTAAATTTTATTATATACTATATGCTTTGAAGTATTTAGTCTACTATTAAGTCGGCTTTTAAAAAGAAAACTCTTACTTTTTTGTGTATGTGTGTATATACACACACACACATACACACACACAAATAATAGACTATTAGATCTTTTTAAAATAGTCTTGCATATAGTTTTAAAATATATTTTACACATCCACACACACTATTTTTTGAAATTCCTTACCTTTAAACTTTAAGGATTAAAGGAAATATGAAATTCTCCCAAAACATCTATTTTTAGAGTAGGATATAATATATAATTGTTAAGGGAATTTGGAACTCAATGGTAGCCCCCTTCATTTGAATATTAAAGAAATATAAAGGTGCCACACAACACCAGTGACATACTAATTATCGTGTTTTATTGACTTAATCCAGAAAAGCACAATATTCAGGTAAAATAAATACTTATTAAACATATTTTATTTACTTATCCAGGAAAATAGAAACAGATTTGTCAGCCATTTAAATTTTATTTGTTTTGTTGCTGCTGTTGGGGGCTGGGAAGTAGAGTGCTGGCAGGTGGTTGGTCATAGCGGGAATCGTGATTAGTTCTAATACTGCTGAAGTCTGTAAGAAAGGAAATGATTTCCTAATTACTTTTACCAGACACATCTTCCAGAACTAGACACGCTTTCATCAGAAAGAGCCCGATCCTTTATAACTTGGCTTAGAGACAGCAGGCCATTAAGCCCAGTCCTTCACGTGGTAAAGTAAGTAGTTTTGTAAGTTAATTATGAAGTTGTCTTTCCTGTGCAATGTATCTGAAATTGCTTGTCTTTAAAACAAACTTTAAATAATATCAAAATATATTCTGGCGTTAGAATGTTGTTACTTGATTCATATCCCCTGAGTTCCATTTTATAACGTCCCCATGTATTAGTAATATTTTCAATGCATAATTATTCTTTTTAAGAATATGCATTTTTAGATAAATGCCCTTTTCTCTTTTCCAGAGATGAGAGTCCTGCCAAAACGGAATTTTTTCAGCATTTGATTGAAGACCGGACAGAAGCTGCGTTCTCGTACTATGAATTTCTGCTTCATGTTCAGCAGCAAATTTGTAAGTGAAGTGGAATAAAATTGAGTAAGAAGAAAAAGATCCATAACCTAGGTAGAGCATAGTCTGTCAGAAGCGCATAGGAAATTTCAGTGAAGTCATGTGTTGTTACGAGACACAATGCACAGCACCCTGGCTGAGGCTTTGGCACAAGGTAAAGGAGAAGAAAGAATGTGACAGGTTTTCTTCAGCCTAAATTAATGGTATTGATGATGCAGTTTCACCACGTATATTTTGAATTGGTTCTACACATTTCCAGTAGTTTGGCAGTACCGTGCGCTGTTCATTGCAAGCTGGCTAATCCATGTAGCTCTGTGGAATGATACATCATAATGTAAAACTAGATAAATTCTTTTTCTTATAACTAATATAACACTCTGGACTCAAACTCTGGCAAGAGATGCCAAAGGCAGTGGTACCGTGTTATTTGTTTATATGAATTACTTTTTAACAAGGAATGATTCTTATTCATTAAATGAATTCAACACTTTCCCTGTAAAAACAATAGAGTTTCAGTACATGAACTATAGAAAAAGTATATATATATATAATGTACATAAATGTTACATTTGTAAAGAAAATGTAAAAATTTAACTACAGAATATGAATTGCTTAAACTGTGCTGCATTGTTGGATGACAACTCTTTTTGTCACAGTTAGAGAATGAGGTTGATTAATGCATATTATGAATTGAGTCCACAAAGGAAACACAAAACTCTTTGTAATCTGTTAAATCTTTTATGTGGATTTATTTATGATCAGCCTACTAATTAAAAATATTTTGCTTGACAATATGGCTTGGTGTTTTTTGGGTTTTTTTGTTTGTTTTTGTGTGGGAGTTGGTGCTTTTTTTTTTTAACATATAGGTTATATTGAATTTACTACTTGGGGAAATGCAGTGATATTGCATTTCATTTAGTCATACATGTAAATCAATAAGTTTTCATTTGCTGTGTACCTTACCCCAAGTACTTATTCTGTTTGTATCTAAAAAACAAATGGTGCTACTTTCAAAATACACTTAATTACTAAGTATAATCTTAAATTGTCTTTTTCATTTAGACATTTTCTGCATACTTATAGAAAAATTTTAATAACATGTAACTGTCCTATTTAATTGAATTAAAGATTACCATCTTGAATTTTGAGAGTGATTTTATTCTGATCAAGAAATAACAGTAATGGCTTAGTTACTATAAAACTATTAATGATCCATTACATTGTGAAGTGGAATTTTATGTACTATGAAAGTCCCCTCAACAGACTTTGCAAGGAAAAAGACTTGGTGTGTGTGGTGAGTGGTTTTTACTGGTTTTGTGCTTTTGTGCATCTCTTTTCTTTGGATAAAAATGAAAGTGCTCTCGAGTTCCCTGATGGGACTGAGAGGTTAAATGACTCCCTGTTCACGATGCCGCTTACTAATTAGTGACAGAGCCGGCAGTAAAGGCCCAATGCTCTCTCTACCCCTGCCTACTCCCACCCCACGCCCCACCCCGGGACTGTGATTGTCCCTATACCATGCTGCCTCCAGCCAGAGAGTAGGAGAAGCTACAGTGCTCTAAGGGAAGGGTATGCTCTAATTTTACAACAGTAAGTACAATATTTCTTCTTTAAGAAAGACAAAAATCTTTGGTCTATGAGTATTTTGTCATTCATTCAAGAAGTATTTATAAGCACTTAATACTTGCCAGATACTGTTCCTGGCACAAAATAAAACCCCCACTTCCATAAAGCTTACATTCTAGAGTGAGAGAGACAACAAGTTTCTATATAATTTTACAAGTGTAAATAAAGCTATGAAGAAAAATAGGCCAGGTGTGGTGGCTCACACCTGTAATCCTAACACTCTGGGAGGCCGAGGCCGGTGGATCGCTCAAGGTCAGGAGTTCGAAACCAGCCTGAGCGAGACCCCGCCTCTACTAAAAATATAAAGAAAATAATTGACCAACTAAAATATATAGAGAGAAATAATTAGCCGGGCATGGTGGCGCATGCCTGTAGTCCCAGCTACTCAGGAGGCTGAGGCAGGAGGATCACTTAAGCCCAGGAGATTGAGGTTGCTATGAGCCAGGCTGACACCATGGCACTCAAAGTGAGACTCTGTCTCAAAAAAGAAAAAGAATGCTGGGCCGGGCACCGTGGCTCATGCCTGTAATCTGAGCTCTCTAGGAGGCTGAGACGGGCAGATTGCTCAAGGTCAGGAGTTTGAAACCAGCCTGAGTAAGAGCAAGATCCCATCTCTACTATAAATAGAAAGAAATTAATTGGCCAACTAATACATATAGAAAAAATTAGCCGGGCATAGTGGCGCATGCATGTAGTCCCAGCTACTTGGGAAGCTGAGGCAGGAGGATTGCTTGAGTCCAGGAGGTTGAGGTTGCTGTGAGCTAGGTTGACGCCATGGCACTCACTCTAGCCTGGACAACAATGTGAGACTCTGTCTCAAAGAAAAATAATGCTCTATAAGGGGATTGATAATGCTGTTTTTGATGACTGTGAACCAGGGAAGGCTCTTCTGGAAATGACAGAGTTGAGCTGAGATCTAAAGCCATGTGAATATCTGGAAGAGGCAGTGTCCAGATGGGGGAACTTGCGGAGTTATTAGCTGAGAAAGGGAAAGAATGGTAGAGGTTTCATGAAATAGTCTCTAGGAAAGTGAGATATTGAATTTACAAGTGGTGTGTAGTAGGATTATCAGTACCGACAGCCCATCTTGGGATGTGAGTCATGAACTTAAAGTGAAATCAGTTAGCATAGCTGTGCTTCCTTCCTCTAGCTATACCCAGTGCTTGGTGGAAAGCTGGATTTAGCCAGGATTGGGTGAAAGGAACAAAGGAGCAAGGGAATTGAGAATGTCTACAAGGGAGTGACTTTCATTTAAGCTGAAAGAGCACAAAGTGGGCGATGGATAGAGATAGGTGGAGGTCGGGGATGGGTAGTGGGCTTAGGAGTTTGGAGGTCCTGCTGAGGTCAAAGAATGACTGGAGCATGGATACCAGAAGGAATGAGCTGGAAAGGTAAGTAGTGGTCAGGATATGAGATGCTCAGAATAGAGATTTGGGGCAAGTTTGGATATTGTTAATGACAAGATCTAGGGAGTAGGTTGAGGTGTTAGTAAAGATAACTAGAGGTGAAGAGGTCAGAACTTGGAGCCCAGGATTTTAAATTGATCATCTCTTTGATTATTAAAATTGCTCCAAAAAATGCCAGGTGTAGTGGCAGAGAGGTGGGGACCGTGAGTGACTGCAGGAAGGAGGAGCGGCAGGGGTCATGCCATGGTCTAATATCACGAGCTTGGAGGCCCTGAGCCAGGTAAAGAGGAAGAATAATCTGGATGCCTACAAACAAGGAGTAGAGCCATGCCATTGATGGGGAAAAACTCAGGCTGTTTTTTTCTCTGCTCTCACAGCACAACCGTGGACTCAGAAGACTTCTGTGACCAAGTGTGGTGGGGGCTTCCCCACCAACAAGCAGTGGACACCAGCTGGCTGTCCTCCAACTGAATCCCACACTGTCTGCCTGGAGATAGTGTCAGATCCCGCAGACAGGCCTCAGTCCAAGACTCCCTCAACCGCCTACTTTCAGACACCAAACAAAAGTGCAGGCCACCAGGACTTACGACCAACTGGCTTCAAGTTGAGCTTCCCACAGACCCCTCTTTGGGTTCAATGAATTTGCGAGAGCAGCTCCTAGAACTCAGGGAAGCGCTCATGTGTACTGGTTTATTATAAAGGATGTTACAGAGGATACAGATGAGTAGATGTGTAAGGCAAGGTATGGGGGAGGGGCGCAAAGCTGCCATGCCCTCCGAGGCCACCTTTCAGGAGCCTCCACGTGTTCAGCCATCTAGAAGCTCTGAGCCCAGTCTTTTTGGGATTTTATGGAGGCTTCATTACATGGGCATGACGACAACCATGTAGACATGTGACTGGGTATAAAGGGTGTGATCTCATACTCTCTTACTCATAGACTAAGTGGCTAAACCCAGTGAGACCTGTCAGTTCAGATTCTTCCTAGCCTGTCTCTGCAGCATTTGTTCCTTAAGGGTATGCACCAGCACCCTCTCTAGAGTGAGAGTCTTAGGACCCACATCTGGATTAGAGTCCTGCCCTGGACAGGTGAAAGGAGGCCTGCTCTCGAGGCTTAAAGCACCCCAACATTCTAACAAGGGCTGTGGAAGTTACGAGCCAGGAAGCGTAGATGTAAATATACATGTATGTATGTAAAATCTCATAGTATCACAGATACCCACCCGGGATTTAGGATCAAAAACAGCCATCCTTTGAAAGTTTGGCAAGGAGATAGAATCTTTAGAAGACAGCCAGGTGTCAGTTGGAGTATGTGGAGGCGGTCATAAACCAGAGTAATGGGTTTGATGAGATTAGTCCTGATGGAAGGTGGATGGTCCAATCCCGTTGCCTCCTTGTGGGACAAGTCTCTGGCCACTTGCTTTGTGAGGCAGGGAGTAAGAAGAAGGGATGTGCTTCCCAGGAGTTCTGTGAGCCCCTTTTTCAATTCATTGAAAAACAAGACAGTGGTTCTTAGTGTTGGGGATGGGGGTGGAATCAGAATTTCCTGGGAGAGCTTTTTGGATACACACCTGTACCTCCTCAGATCCGATAGGCACCGCCTGTCGGGCTTGACCAGAGATACATTAAAATGCTTACATTAATGTATAAAGAGTATGTGTACATTACGTATGTGTACTAAACACAATTTGATAGAACTAATTGTGGATGTGACTCTGTTGTGGTCGACAGATAGCAAATATTAGCAAATTGTCAGGTTAAAGAATCCAGGAGCCCTCCTATGCAAAGTACCTTCCCACTAAATACTTTTGAAGAGGTAGGAAAAGATGAAAACTCACAACGAAGTTGAAAATAACACTGCAGACATTGTCCAGATAGAACCATAAATAACTGAAGGGAGATAGAGTTTAAGGAAAAAACACGAGCTTTGTTTGGCACATGAAACAAGGACCTGAAAAATAAAAGTGGTAGGAAGATATTTTATAATTCATTCATCTTTTTCCCCTGAATTTAGAGATAGGATCTGTATCAACCAGAAAATTGGGTCTCCCTCTGCTTGCCTTCCTGTGATGCCTACGAGAAGTCGCTCTTCATGTAAAACAAGACGGCGTTGGAAGTGTGCATGTCTATGGCGTGAGTGGGGAAGGGAGCCACAGTCGGGACACAGAGGCTATTAATGGATTGCCTGCTGATGGGACATGAGCTGGTCCAAAAATGAAAGTCCTTTCTTTAGTTCCCATTAGTAAACAATACGCAGTTCTGTAGCATTTCTGTTTTGGGGTCAATGACCATTAGTTGCTACTAATTACTTACTTGTAATATAATTTCTTCCTAGTAAGTGAGTTACTAAAGATCACCAAAATTGATCTGTATCCTCAAGTGAAAATCAGTGTTGTATTAGCATTTATTTGAGTCTAGAAGAAACCTGGTTCCTGTACACGGTTTGTAATTTTGCAAGAATGCCCAAAAGTGCATGTGCAGATACTATCACACAGGTAGCCTATCGGACAACTGACAGAAACTGCCCTTTGATCAGTATTCAATCATTTTCTTCTAACTGTATCATCATTATTGGGAGGTGTTCGTGGTTTTACTGGTATTTCTACTTTTCAGGTATATATCATTTTAGCTTGATAGCCATTGAGTTTGCTGTGGATTATTTGGTTAGTGTATAGTAATATATATATATATATATGTATGTTTTTATACTGTGTTTTTCTAGTTTTCTATAACTAGATTTTTAAATATATTTTTTGGTAGAAATAAAATAATTATACTCATTGCTAAAACAAGTATGCATAACCTACTCTTCTACATTGCTTATAACACTTGATTGATGATGTAGCCAATGAATATGTGCTAATTTAAGTAAATTATAAATAGAATTAAGGCAAGTGCAGTATAATTACTGGGTTCTTTTGAAGTCAGTGGCTGTTGTTTTATAATATTAAAGTAAATCATGTGTTTAAGCACATTCTCTTTTTTTTTTTTTAGACAGAGTCTCACTCTGTTGCCTAGGCTAGAGTGCCGTGGCGTTAGCCTAGCTCACACCAACCTCCAACTCCTGGGCTCAAGCAATCCTTCTGCCTCAGCCTCTCGAGTAGCTGGGACTACAGGCATGCACCACCATGCCCGGCTAAGTTTTACATATATATATATTTTTAGTTGGCCAGTTAATTTCTTTCTATTTTTAGTAGACACTGGGTCTCGCTCTTGCTCAGGCTGGTTTTGAACTCCTGACCTTGAGCAATCCACCCACCTTGGCCTCCCAGAGTGGCAGGATTACAGGCATGAGCCACTGCGCCCGGCCTAAGCTCATTCTCTTAAAACATAAACAATAAGCAATTTCTGTATGTTCTTCTCAATTCTTTATTACATAGGAATTTGCATTACAGCAGGTATTATATAATATTTTGGATCTTTTTTGAGGTTCTTATCCCAATTCACATACCCCCAGGTTCCCATTCCAAGACAGGACACATAGCAGAACATGTGATTGAGCAACTAGAAAAACTTATTAGCCTTTCTTACAATGGAGTCATTTCACAGTGACCCTTGGGTAAGCTATAAACCATTTTACTGGTTAGAGGACTCTTTTCCTTTTTTTTTTTAAGACAGAGTCTCACTCTGTTGCCCAGGCTCAGGCAATCCTGCCTCAGCCTCCCTAGTATTTGGGACTACAGCCATGCACCACCATGCCCGGCTAATTTCTTTCTATTTTTTTTTTTTTTTAGTAGAGACGGGGTCTTGCTCTTGCCTAGGCTGATCTCAAACTCCTGAGCTCAAATGATCCACCCACCTCGGCCTCCCTGAGTGCTAGGATTACAGGCATGAGCCACCGTACCGGGCCTTTTCTATTTTTAATGAAAATTTTTTATGGATTTTTTTTTTCATGTGTTCAATTTCAAGTTCTGCTTTTTTAGGACATAGGTCCTAACACTTGCATAGTAAGAATAGGAAATGCCTGTCACATGTGCTGCTTATTGCAACCTCAGACATTTTAATGGAATGGAAGATACAGTATCTCTAGCCTGTTCCTGTTATCAAAAACTGGAAAGTAATTATTTGCCAAGTTAGGAATAATAGGGATAAATGGAGAAAGAGATGAGTAAGATGTTTAAGCAAGAAAGGTCACAACTTAAAAGCTGAGTTATTTAATAATAACTACTGTGTTCACAAGCAGTAAACGGTGTTTTGGAAGGTTTTTCCCAAAAAATGTAGTGAACCCAAATTATCTTTGTAGAATTTATGACAATCTTTTGGGTCATAATCTGGGAAGGAATGGGGAGAAAATTGGAGTGTAGAATGAGTATGAACCCGAAATCCTTTGAAAGGAAAAGAAGGCTAAAGAGCGTCACTGTGGGCGCTGCCGTTCGTTCCCACCCAGGCTTTGCACGTGCAGTTCCGCTCGCAAACCCTGCTCCTCCCCTCCTGCCTTTCCTCGCTGAGCCCTGCTCATCCTTCGGAATCAGCCCAGGGACCCCTACTCCTGCAGCCTTTCCTGACTGCTCCCCCATCTGGCTCAGATGCCCTTCCTCTGTGTGTCCGTGACACTGCGGATCTCTGCCACGGCCCTGTCATGCCGTGGTATAACTGATTCTCCCTGACGCATAGGAAGCAGGTTCTCTTGTCTTAATTCAGTAGACATTCAGTAAATGTTTGTTGAACCAATATTAAAAAATTCCAAGTTAAAGAAAAAATGAGTTGAAGACCTGAAAACGAAAGTAAGACAGTCTCTCTCGTCTGGACAAAAGGAGCAACATGCTATGCTATGCTAGATGGAAATTGAAAGCCATCCTGACAGAATGGGGATAGTGCCAGAAGGTGGATGATAAACTCTGTGAAAATTCAAGAGTGTGCCACTTCTGAAGTCGGGACTCAGTGGTCTGGAGCACGTTGCAAGATCCCCTCTGGTGTGAAAGACAAGTTGCTGCTCTTTGTGCTACCTTCCACAATGCTAGCGGCTTGGTGGCTTTAGGGGATCTTGGAATCTGCGCATATCACATTTCAGTGTGCAGCCCTAACCCATTACCAAGTAGCCTGTAAGGCTGCCAACCTGGGGTGCAGTCAGAGCAAGAGAAGGCCCTACATCAAGTCAGGCTGCAGTGCAAACTGCTCTGCCACTTGGGCTTAAATGACCCTGTAGGTCCAACTGGGAGCACCTGTGACAAATACAAATGCCACATTTGTATTTGAAGAATAATCAGAGCTGGAGAAGAATCAGAGCTCTCTAGGGTTCTTCTGCAAAAGCTTATCTTTTGGAGAATAGCTCCTAGATTGCCGTTGAAATGTCTGCTACAGCAGCTGTCCCCAACCTTTTTGGCACCAGGGCCTGGTTTCATGGAAGACAATTTTTCCACGTCACCAGGGGTGGGGGCAGAGTATGGGACAGGAGGCGGAGCTCAGGCGGTGATGTGAGTGATGGGGAGTAGCTATAAATGCAGATGAAGCTTTGCTCACTGCATGCTTCTCACTTCCTGCTGTGTAGCCTGGTTCCTAGCGCCACAGACAGTCCTGGTCCATGGCCTGGGGGTTGGGGACCGCAGTGCCATAGGATATCAAGTGCCCTTGTGATCTAAGCTGACCAGTGTGAACTGAGCAGCAAGCGTGGATGTGCACAGCAGCAAAATGTCATTAAGTGAAAACAGTATATAAGGGCTCAGGCTCAGCAGGTGCTACAGTCAGTTGCATGAGCAGGTGGCTTAGACTCTTAGGACACCTGCTCCTGGTGAGTCACCTCCTTTCCCTCAGTTCACATCTGTGGCCCCATGATGTTTTTCCTGTGATCAGTTAACTAAGGAAGTAACCAGAACCTGGTTTTAAGACAAAATGCTAGCACCGACTGGACTGCTATGGTATTAGTCTAGGGGTGAAGGGAAATCCCCCTTGTGGGCAGAACTTCAACTAATACACTGATGCCACTTTGTCCAGACTATGAAACAGATAAGATGTAAGATCTATACAGCTTCACAGGCAATGGCTAACGACTTGTTAGATGGTCAAAGACTTGAACAGGATTAAAAAATTGGTGACAAGGTTTGGAAAACAGGTATTTGAATGGACTTTATGAAATGGACACAGAATACGAAGATATTTATGTTCCATATCAATGTCCACCAAAGGGCATCTATAGCAAAAATTATCCAGCTCAACCAAGTCCACAAGGTGACCCACCCTATGAATGTCAGCCTCCTTCTGTAGCCACCCCAGCATTTGTTCAATGACCCATGTACAAAGTTGCCATACCCGTAAGGACAGAAGCTATTCGTGGGCTACGTATTATGAACATCCCCTCACCAAGGCTAATCTGGCTATCAGCACATTCCTAACATGTCTTCAGCTGAGATCTACTTCGATTCCTCAATGTGTCTTCTTGCCTTGGGGTAAACCAGGAGTCACCTGATAGCAAAGTTTCTTTTGTAGCACCTGGCGTGTCGTAAGTACTGGATAAACAGCGTTGCGTGTCTTGACAAAATAGCGGCACAAGAGTAACAGCAGGACTGGCCCTTCCAGACAGAGCCTGCTCTTTGCCCTCACGTCCCCCACCAGTTTCCACCGTCACTGAAACTCTTCCCCACCTGACACTGGGGACTAAAAGTTTCCGTGCTAGCTGCTACCACCTTAACTCCCGTCCCCCGTGTTCGATTTATCAACTGCACTTGTGTTTGCTTCCGACCATCTAGTCCAGACGGACACACAGAAGAGGCAGTCATAGTCCTTCACGTCCACGTACCAGCAGACCTCAAAACTGGTGCTCACCAGGGAGCCACAGTTGTTAGGTTTTTGTATCAGGTTTGTTCCAAAAAGGCTATTTCAAACTTTAACTTTCCACCTGATACGTGTTTATTAGTATAGAGCGATGAACTCCGAAGCCTCTGAGCCTTTGCACATGCTGTTCCCCCTGCTGGGAACATCGTCACGTTCTCACCGGGCTGCTCCTGCGCCTCCTTCAGTGATGAGTGTGCATCGACGTCAGCCTGTCCCTCGGCCCAGCCTTCGTGGGGTCTCTGCTCTACATTCCCGGAGGCCCTTGTACTTTTCCTATTATATTTGTCCCACTTTATTTTATTTTATTTTTGAGACAGAGTCTCACTTTATTGCCCAGGCTAGAGTGAGTGCCATGGCGTCAGCCTAGCTCACAGCAACCTCACACTCCTGGGCTCAAGCAATCCTCCTGCCTCAGCCTCCCGAGTAGCTGGGACTACAGGCATGCGCCACCATGCCCGGCTAATTTTTTCTATATATATTAGTTGGCCAATTAATTTCTTTCTATTTATAGTAGAGATGGGGTCTCGCTCTTGCTCAGGTTGGTTTTGAACTCCTGAGCTCAAACGATCCGCCCACCTCGGCCTCCCAGAGAGCTAGGATTACAGGCGTGAGCCACCGCGACCGGCCGGGAGATAGATTTTTAAAAATGTACAGAATGTCAGGTAATGATTAGCTGCTAAGAAAAAAAAGCAGAGTAAGGGCTGTCGGGCAGGGAGTAGGAGCTGGTGCAGCTTCCCACAGGGCCTTGCAGGCTGGGCGGGGCTTGGGCCTCACTGTGAAAGGGGTGCAAAGCCTTTGAAGGACTTTGAGCAGAGCTGTGATGTGATCTGACCTTAAAAAAATGAGTCCAGCCAGCCTGTTATAGGCACTGAAGGGGCAAGGGTGGAAGTGGTGAACAGTTTATGAAAAAATCAGCCCCGTAGGCATAGTTTAGGTGGAAGGTGTTTGGATTAAGAGAAAGTTAATTGGCCCTGAAATTTCGGAATTGACCCTGGCAGTTTAGAGTAATCCTTACTGATGATTCTTCCATCACAGTACTGGGTTCCATGTGCTAATATTTTATTTAGGATTGGTCTTATCAACTTTTATAAGTAAGATTGCTCTACAGTTTGCTTTTATAATGCTTATTGTGTAATTTTGTTATTAGCATTATGCTAGTTTTTTTAAATGAATTGGATAGCTTCTCATCTGTTTTGGTGCTCTGGAACAGTTTGTATAGAATAGCTAAAATTCTGGTGTATATGATAGATTTTATCTATTCTTGACATTTTGGTTGAACTGTCCAATTAAGCTTCTGGGCTTGGGGCCTTTTTCTAGGCATATCATTGACCACTGTTTCAATCAATGAATATTAATCTATTTAGAGTCTCTTTTTTGAGCCAATTTTAGATAGTTTTAATTTGAATTATATAAGCAATTATAGAGGTTAGTATTTTCAATCCTTTCTGTTATGTTTATCTATGTCTTCTTTCATTTTTCTCTATCATTGTTATTTCAGGTTTTCCTATCTTAATGCCTTTTAAAAATACAATGTTTGGAGGCTGGGCATGGTGGCTTATGCCTGTAATGCTGGCACTTTGGGAGGCAGAGGAGGGAGGATCACCTGAGCTTGGGATTTTGAGACCAGCCTGAGCAAGAGCAAGACCTTGTCTCTACTAAAAATAGAAAACTTAGCTGGGTGTCGTAGTGTGGGTCTGTAGTCCCAGCTACTTGGGAGGCTGAGGCAGGAGGATCGCTTGAGCCCAGGAGTTTGAGGTTGCTGTGAGCTAGGCTGACGCCACGGCACTCACTCTAGCCTAGGCAACAGAGTGAGACTCTGTCTCCAAAAAAAAAATAATAATAATTAAAAACTAAAAATACAACTATTGGGTTTATTGACTCACTCTACTTTTGGTGGAGGCTGGTTGCTATAGAGAAGGAGTACAGGAAATTTGATTTGTTATCTGCTTTTACCTTTATCTTTTCCTTCCCACCACTTCCTTTAGGTTTATTTTTGCTGCTGTTTTTCTAGCTTCTTGGATTGTAAGCATGGTTTATTTTCAACCTTTTCTGTTTTCTAATAAATACATTTAAGACTATACATTTTCCTGAGTACTGAAGGTTTTAATATCAATGCTTTTGTTGGTATTCAGTTTTAAAATAATTCCCAATTTCCACTTATTTTCTATTTAATCTATTAATATTTATAAGAGTGTTAAAGTATGTAACTTCCAGTGGCAAAAGTGGGATAGTGATGCTTTATCTCTTTGTTAATTTTTAATATCTTGTATTTAATTTCATGAACATAGCTTGTATTTTAGCAAGTTTAAAGAAATTTTTGAGATTTCCTTTATGACCTAATATATGGTCATTATATTGTGAATCATCCGTGTGTGTTTGAAAATATGTTCCCATTTGGCTACAAAGTTCTGTATGACTCTGATTATTTAAAATGGGAGCCTAGGACCTGGAGCCAGAATAGAGAAAAGGCATATCATTCTCTCATTACTACTCAAATTCAGTTGGAACGGGGACCTCCATATACGGTACCCGAGGGACCCTCCCAGCCAGTCTGCCTTTTACCCAAAGCGCTGCTGGCGTCTGCAGAGGATCTATGAGAAGTTGCTCAATGCAGATGATTCTGCAGGTAAGAACAGGTGACACTGTCTACCTTGCCTGAAGCTAGACCCTTTCTGCCAGTGGCAAGCGCCCTGTGCCAACACTCCAAAGTCCAATATGGTTCCTGGTCAGCTCATCTGTGAAAAACTGAGTTCTGCATATGGAAGGTGGTTCCAGGACATAAGTGATAATGTCTGCAATGCCAGGTTCTGTGAATGTCAATGAATGAAATTGGGGACTACCTTTTTTGGAAGTTAAAGCACAAATCTGAATGTTATAAAGTCCTAATTAAGGACATGACACAGCTGGAACCAGGGTGAAGCTAGTGAGGTATTTGCATTGGGTGCAAAATTTAAAGGGGCACCAAAGAAACTCAGTTGTTAAGTAATATTTGAATGTAATACTTTTAAAAATCAAAATCCAAAAATCCATAATGAACAAAATATCAACATTTTAAGGCAAGACAGGATTTGAGCCTGCACATCAGTGGTTCGCCTCACTTAACCGCACCCTAGTCCTGGCTGTGGTACGAGGCCTCTGGCTACGGGAAGGTCACGTGGTCAGAGGATGCCAGAAAATATAGGGAACATAAGGTCAAGGTTAAAATCTTGGGGTTGGCCGGGCGCGGTGCCTCACGCCTGTAATCCTAGCTCTCTGGGAGGTTGAGGCGGGTGGATCGCTCAAGGTTAGGAGTTCGAAACCAGCCTGAGTAAGAGAGAGACCCCGTCTCTACTATAAATAGAAACAAATTAATTGGCCAGCTAAAAATATACAGAAAAAAATTAGCCAGGCATGGTGGCACATACCTGTAGTCCTAGCTACTTAGGAGGCTGAGGCAGAAGGATTGCTTGAGCCTAGGAGTGTGAGGTTGCTGTGAGCTAAGCTGATGCCCTGGCAACAGAGTGAGACTCTGTTCAAAAAAAAAAATCTTGGGGTCATAAGTTATATAGTTCCAGCCTTGAATTCTTACTACATGATCTTAGATAAGTTACTTAACCTACTAAGCTTCAGTTTCTCCATATGCAATAAGGAGCTAATAATATACTTAATCCCATATGGTCTTTATAATGAGTAAACAAGATAACACAAACAAAGTGCTTATGCCTGAGCCACAGAAGCGCATTCACGTTTTGTGGAGCCAGAAGCTTATGTAACTTGACAGACCCTTTTAAAAAAAAAATGACAAAAAATTAGGAAGACAAAATTGACACAGTAATGGATATTTATTTAGAGTGAGAAAATAAACCATAAATAACAATTTAAAAGGTCAAATCCCAGAAAAATAAAATATTTTTATAAATTAGTTGCCCCTATTTATCAATGTAGTACCTTATTTTCTACACTTCTTTGGCTACATTTTCTTTAATTGTCTTTTCATATGACAATTTTGTTATTAATAATACTTCCTGTAGAGAGGATAGAAAAGAGAATTGTACTTTCTCTAGCATGATTGATTTCTTTTATATCATTGATGGTTTAGAAAAGTGTTTTTAGGCTTTACAACTCACAATTAGTAATGTTATGTCAACTCTTGTGATTGTTTTTAAATTTGGGAAAACTCCCATCACATGTTTTTCATATATGAACCATAATATTTGGAAGATGTTCTACAGACTAGCTTCTGGGGCCATTCCTGTCGAGCATCATTTCTTTTTTGTTAGCCACATACTTCTGGTGACCCAGCACTGTTGCACATGTGCATATTGCGATACGATCTCTGGCCCTGTGCTTTTGTGCCACAACACGAAGTTAGTTCAGTAGGTCATGGGAGTATTCCTGGGAGCCATTCCTACATTGTCATGGTTAGTAAGAACTTAAAAAGACATGGAAATGACTGTGAGTCCCATAATAATATTCACTAAACCCAAAGTAAACGTATCTTCAACTCAACTTACTTTTTGCTAGTTCTTGAAAATGGCCACGGCCACTCTGCCGCCTGACACAAGCGAGTGTGTAAGAGAAGGGTGGTGGGAGAGGAAAGAGACTGTGGCCAGTTAAAATACTTTAAGGCCGGGCAGGCGCGGTGGCTCACACCTGTAATCCTAGCACTCTGGGAGGCAGCATTGCTCGAGGTCAGGAGTTTAAAACCAGCCCTGAGCAAGAGCGAGACCCTGTCTCTACTATAAATAGAAAGAAATTAATTGGCCAACTAATATATATAGAAAAAATTAGCCGGGCATGGTGGCACATGCCTGTAGTCCCAGCTACTGAGGCTGAGGCAGGAGGATTGCTTGAGCCCAGGAGTTTGAGGTTGCTGTGAGCTAGGCTGAGGCCACGACACTCACTCTAGCCTGGGCAACAAAGTGAAAAAAATAAAATACTTTACTTTTAGAAATATTACAAAAATATACATATGACCAGGTGAACACATTGCTACCGACCCCCTCAATGCCTTGGAAGAGACTTGGGAAGTGAAGAGCCCTGAACCTTAAGCTTCATGAGCTTCACAGTAAATCAACTTTGCTGACACTTAATTTCTCAATAAATGCTACTATTCGTACTACAGAGTGTTCTGTAGCACTTAGTATCTGCCTGCTTTGAAGCACTTATTACACACCTGGATTCTACATGCAAGGACAGGTCCTGGGCTTTATTAATTTTGTACCTGCTTTAAATTAGGGATTCGGTCAACAGTGAATAAATGAAAGTATGCTAGTGGAGAGGAAGAAGTATAGCAAGAAAATACAGATGTGACTGAAGGAATGTCTAAGAGTTGAGGACACAGACAGGAAGGATAACAATATGCAGAGACCGGAAACGCTTGTGTCAAGTACTGGAAGGCCAGGATAGAGACCTCAGAACGGATGAGAAATGCAAACAGGTGTAGGAAGAGCCTTTACAACAATCAGTATGGGCCAGGTGCAGTGGCTCACACCTGTAATCCTAGCACTTTGGGAGGCTGAGGCAGGAGGATCACTTAAGGCCAGGAGTTTGAGACCAGCCTGGGCAATACAGTGAGACACCATCTCTAAAACAAAACAAAACCAAAAAACCAATATTATATATATATATATATAACAACCGGTGTGATTCTATTTATATAAAATATTCAGAAAAGGATCTCTAGAGAGACAGAAAGTAGATTAGTAGCTGCCTGGGGCTGGAGATGGTAATGGAAAGTGATGCAAATGAGCCGAAGGCATCTTTCTGGGGTGATGGAAATGTTCTAAATTGGATTGTGGTGATTGTTGCATAACTCTGTAAATTTGCTAAAAATTATCTGTATACTTTTAATAAGCAAAAGTTATGACATATAAATTAAACTAAACTTTGATAAAGCTGTTTACAATTTTTTTTAAAGTGAGGTCAGAGATTCAAATGTGAAAAGGCTCTAAGATGTAAGTAGTATTTATGAACTGGCTCACATTGAGTAATTTTGTCTCTACAAGAGTCCCATACACTGTGGGAAAGTTTGTTGGACACCAAAAGCATGTGTGTGTACTGGTGGCTTTGTGGATAGGGCATTCCCAGTGACCCTTTTGTCTGCAGTGCCCAGAGGTTCGCTCAGTTTGCTGACCTTGCCTTTGTGGGCAGATTCTGTGCTGCAAAATGGACATCTCCTCTTCCCCATTTCCCTCCTTCCTAGTGGAATTCTCCGCTTTCACTGGAGCACTAGCTAACAGAGGGGAAAGAGTCAGGGAAAGCAATTTACCTTCCCAGGTGAACTGATGTTTAAGGGTCACCACAGATGCTGCTTAACACGTATCAATCAATCTTTATTTTTTATTTATTTATTTTTTTTGAGACAGAGTCTCACTTTGTTGCCCAGGCTAGAGTGAGTGCCGTGGTGTCAGCCTAGCTCACAGCAACCTCAAATTCCTGGGCTCAAGCAATCCTCCTGCCTCAACCTCCTGAGTAGCTGGGACTACAGGCATGTGCCACCATGCCCGGCTAATTTTTTCTATATATATTAGAAATTAATTACTTTCTTTTCATAGTAGAGACGGGGTCTCGCTCTTGCTCAGGCTGGTTTCGAACTCCTAACCTGACCTCGAGCAATCCTCCTGCCTTGACCTCCCAGAGTGCTAGGATTACAGGCTTGAGCCACCGCACCCAGCCAATCAATCTTTAAAGACGATAAAGTTTTTACTATCATAGAGAACTCCAATTTTCCTTTTTTAAGAGTGATTTGCTACTTGTTGCATTGTTTGCCAACTTTGATTCATTAACTCAAGCCTCTTGTAGATTTAGCAGATAAAAATAAAGGATGCTCAGTTAAATTTGAATTCAGATAAACACCAAATAATTTAGTTTAGGTATATGCCAGATACTTCATTTTTTTAAATCAGTGTGACCCATGCAATATTTTGGACAAGTTATTATTTGTTATTTTCTGAAAACATTATTTGTTGTTTATCTGAAGTTCAAATTTAACTGAGCAACCTGCATTTTACTCAACTACCTACCCTATTGCAAGTAAGTTGTGTGAAAGTTTGGTTTAGGTTGCTCTTAAATGTCTTGTGTTTATTTATAAACACAATGTTTCCAAGACAAAGCATTAGATCTCCCAGTTGTTGGGAGGGCTAACTTCCCGTTCTGAAGCTCCCTCAATTAAAAACATGATTTGGTAGGTCTGGCGCGGCGGCTCACACCTGTAATCCCAGCGCTTTGGAAGGAGGCAGGAGGATCGCTTGAGGTCGGAGTTCGAGACCAGCCTGGACCACACAGCCAGACCCTCCTCCTTCTCTGCAAATATTTCTGCTGTGGGAGAGATTCTTCGTAAAGAGCTCGAGTTGGGGCCATACGTAGTGAAGTCCTAAACCTCCAGGAGAGGTAGGCTGAACGTCTGCTGGACGCCGCGCTCACCGGTGAGCAGAAGGCCCCGGCCACCACAGCCCCGGCACCGGCCTCGGAGCCCACTGAGAGGCGGGGCCTGGGCAGACCCTCTTCTCCGGTCCCGTCCGCTGGGGGAGTCGGATTCCCGAGCCCCTGCCCTGCCCGCGTCCACACGCTCCTTCCCGTCAGCCCCGCGCCGCCCCTCCCCGGGGAGGCCGAGGAAGACCGCGCTCGTCTCGGCGCCGCCCGCCCGGCGTTAACGGCGAGTCCCGGAACCCTCCGCTCCTCGCAGGGTGCGCCTCGCCCGCGCTCGCTCGTTCCTGCCAGGAGGGGCTCCGGCGGGAGAGGCGGGCCCTGAGCTGGGGAGGGCGGTTCGCTCCGCTCTCGAGCTTTCTCGCTCCTCTCTCTTTTTTTTCCGGTCGGAGGAAAGCAAACAGCCCTGCGCCGGGGTGCGCGGTGGAGCGGAGCAGGGGGAGCGGGGACACACCCTCCCGCGGCCCGCCCGCGCCGGCGGGAGGATGCTCCTTAGGGGCCTCCGGCCGTGGCTCCGGCGGCGGCCGCCGACCCCCGGAGCCCGGGCCCGAGCGCGCCCGAGGCCGCTGCCGCCCCAGGTGAGCGCGGCGCGGGGGCTGGAAAGTTTGCGGCGGGCAACTTTGGCGGGAGCAGCCCGGCGGCCGGGCGGTTCGTGGGTGCGCCGGGCGGGTTCCCGCTGCGCGCGCGGGGAGGCCCGGGCAGGTGGCGTCGGCGGCGGACGCGAGGGCCGGGGCCGGGGCCGGGGCCGGGGCCGGGGGAGGGACAGGCCGGGGCCCGCGCGCCTCACCTCAGCCGGGGCGGGCCGCGGGCCGCTCGGCGTGCACGCCGCCCGGAGGGAGCGGGTGCCCCCGCTGAGACGCGGGGCAGCCGGGCGGGGGCCGTCCCGAGTGCGGGCTGTCGTAGGGGCGTGACGTTTTCCGCCCTGAACACTGCGGGCACCTCCCCGTCGCAAAGGGAAGGAAAACTCGCGTCCTGTGCAGACGCCCGCGGGCGGGTGACTCGCGCGCGAGAGTAACAGTTGGCCCGACACGGCGCCTCGTCACCCTCGTCACCGGGGAGAGCCGCCGCGCGGAGGAGGGACGGGGGTGCATGTGCCTCCAAACGGAGACGCAGGAACGGGGAGGAAAGTGCCGAGTGTCACCGATAGGGATGGAGCCTGAGGAGGAAAGACAGCTCAAACAAACAAACAAACAAACAAAAGCTTCGGGGCGTGCGGTCGCGGCGGGGGTTGTTTCAGACTCTAGTGTGTCCCCCCATTCCTCTGTCAGCTTAGTTTGAGAAAAGTAGTACCTTAAAGGGAAAGAAGCGTATTTTAAAAAGTCTTTTAGCTGTGCAGTTAAAAAGAAAGGCAAAAAGTAAACAGTTTAATTGTCTTGTCATTTTCACTTCCTGTTTATTGGGGGGTTTTTAGATTATTTTGTTTTTCTTTTCCTCAGACTATCTCAGGGCTACAGAGTTTGGATTGATGCAGGTAATATTTAAATGCATTTTTAAAATGATTCCCCTGAATGTTTGAAAGAGGAAGAGGAAGGCCGTTTGTTACTGATTTGTAAGAAAGGGACAAATGCCTTAAAATATAAAATGGTGAACTTTAAATAGAGTAATCAGTTGGGTCTGGGCGTGGTGTTTGAAGGCTGTAATCCCAGCACTTTGGGAGACTGAGGCAGGAGGATTGCTTGAGGCCAGGAGTTCCAGACCAGCCTAGGTAACAGGGAGCCTTCTCTCTACAAAAAATAAAAATAAAATTAGTCCTGCATACCTGTAATCCTAGCTACTTGGGAGGCTGAGGCAGGAAGATCCTTGAGCCCAAGAGCTCAGTACTGCTGTGAGCTTTGATTAAGCCATTGCACTCCAGCCTGGGTGACAGCGAGACCTGGTCTCAAGAAGAAAAAGACAAAAAAAAAAAAAGAGTAATTGGGAAGATAGGCTTTTTTCACTTTTAAAAATCGTACTTTTACTGTAAGTGTTCCATTTCACCACGATATACCAAACATTAAAACATCCCAGTACAAGAGATCCTCATCCCCACGTACCATTTAAACACAAATGATTGATTGTTTTCCATTAAATCTGCTTACCACTTTCAGTAGCATTTTTATGGATCCCAGGACTGGTTGCCTTTTCTCAAATTAAATGTTTCCCTGTATTTCCCAATTGATGCTTTATAGGTGGTGCCATTGCATGCCTCAGCAGCAATGTGGGCGCCCTTTTAAAAGAAGTAGAAATGGGGCTTATTAGGCCTAATAGTAGGGAAACAGTAGTTAGTACTTTGCCTCTAGCTAATCATCTTAAGCCTTACATATGAGTATTTCTAATTTGCAAATTATTGTTTTAAGTCAACTGTCCATGCTGTAATGACAATTTGCAAAATTTTAAAAATGGAAATGCTTCCATCATTTTACCTGTCTTATAAAAGACCCCAGAAACAATAAAGGCAAGCCTATGAGTTTGCTTCTTTAAATGTAGCTTTTAAATCTTACCATAAAAAAACTGATAGAAATATACTCTGGCCCATTAGGAGTTTTGGCTAGGACTACTAAACCATTTTCTGCAAATCAAATGACCTGCTGTAGGGATGTTTTCCATTGCTTTGTGGTTGTCTCACTTGATATGAAACATCGTATGACTAAAAAGAAGTATTATTTCTATATATTTTTACCGCAAACATTCAAACCTCTAGAGCCTGTGAAATAGCCAGGAAAAAAGTGGTTTGTGACTTGACAGTTCCTAAAATCCTAGCTTGCAAAGACTTGTCATAGGTGGTATCTCAAGTAGGCGTTCCCAATTATAATTGGTCTTTCTGAAGTCTTTCACACTCCTATAAGTATGCTCATAGGAACGTTTATTAACTTTGAAAAATATACAATTCTCATCCTTCATATGGTAGGTGAGTAATTGTCTGCCAGTGTATTGTGGGTGGAAGAAAACCCCCGTTTGTTGACATGGATATGTTTAGTGTAGAACAATTGTGTTTTAAAGAACACATTTAGTCTGAAGCATAAGAAAGCAAGAACATATTTTATTATCTTTGGCCGAGTCATGGCCTGGTGTCCGTGATCACGTTCCGGTGGCAGCATCTCTGCTCGTCAGCACTCTGGTGGAGCGGTTGTCAGGGCAATCCGGAGCTCCTGCTGGTGTTTCTCTGTGCAAGGAGGCAGATTTGAGTGATTATGGTGCCTGGTGAATTATGTCTAAACAGAAAGCCCTTGCCTGAATGTGCCTTTCTTAATTTGGGTTTTCTGCTACTTAGACTGAGAAACTCTCTGATTTGATTTCATGCCCTAATACAGCACTTGAATACTCATGTAAGATATATTTAAAATTTTTAAAAATCAAATGTACTTTACAGAGAAGCCTAAGTATCAAGGGTGCTTTTTTTTTTTAACTTCTAGAAACAAAGCATATGAATGTTTTAATCACATCACAAGATATTAATTTGGAAATTGTTTTCATCTTTTGAATTTTATGAATTTATCAGTCTTGCTTAACACTTTCCTACTATTCTACCTCTTGTATTTGTAATTGGTGCATTGTGTTCTGTAATACTGGTTTCAGAGCTCTCTCCTGAGGAGAGCAATTGGTTTGTATGTTGGTGATTATATTGCTCTAGAAAAGACATTAATGCTTTGATCTCACTCAGAGTAATTCTAGACCAGTTTGTCTTCTCAGTACTTAGGTATTGGTATTTATTTGTTTAGATTTTACTTTTTATTTATTATAATTAAATGATATTAGTGCTATTTTACAGCAGACTCTAAGCTAGGAAATCATTTTGTATCTTGGCAGATAAATATTTGTTGAATGAGGTATCTATGAAGCTAATGTAGAAGACCTGAGGCTAAATGTTGGTTGATCTAACTAACATCTACATATAAACCAAATGTGTTTAGGTTGTGGAGTAGAAGTGAGCAGCTAGTTTAGTTGGTGTTAGGCAATCAGGACATCTGAGTGCCAGCCAACCTGGCCCTGCCACCACTAAGCTCTGTGAACTTAGCCCCATCATTCAGTCTACTTGGGCGTTTTTTGTTACTTTTTCTAAACAAAGGGATTTGTCTAATTGATTTATCTAACAAAGGGATTTGTCTAAGAGTCTTTTTCCATATCTAAAATTGCCATTTTGTTACTTTACCAGAGGATATAAATATACCATTGAACAAAGTATTGTCGATGTCAAAATAGTTGTCTTTAGTGATTGAAAAATTCTTTTAGAAGTTGGGCAGTCAGTAGAGTAATAGTTTTACCTATGGCAGTAATAACTGTTTTCCCTTTCAAAAGAAATGGAAGGGCTCAGGGCACCGTGGTTCACACCTGTAATCCTAGCACTTTGGGAGGCTGAGGAGGGAGGATCTGCTTGAGGCCAGGAGTTCGAGACCAGCCTGAGCAAGAGCAAGACTCTGTCTCCACAAAAAATAGAAAAATTAGCCGGGCATGGTGGCATGTGCCTGTAGTCCTGGCTACTCAGGAGGCTGAAGCAGGAGGATTGTTTGAGCCCCAAAAGTTTGAGGTTGCTGTGAACTATGATGACACCACTGCACTCTAGCCAGGGTGACAGTGAGACCCTGTCTCAAAAAAAATTTTTTTTGGAATTTATTTGATGGGGTTAGCATGTCATAATGGAATAGATTAAGTATCTTTAATACTACATTCTGTCATCACCAGTGTTTTCATCTGTGAAACATTGCTAGTCAAGAGTATCTAGCCTAAAACCCCTGTATATTAATAATAGACTTCTTAGACTAACCTACAAGCTATAAGCCAATAGATAATAAAAACAGCATGATCTCAGCCATATTCTAAAAGAATCTTCCTTTTTTGATTCCATTTAATTTATCAGTATTAATTTTCCTTGGCTTTTAAACAAACACCAGTTATTGTTCTCTGAGCTGTATATTTAAACTTTGTGGCATGGGATCCCTCATCCAAATGTTTTTACTGAACTTTCCACATTGGTATACCTTTTAAGAAACAGCTCTGTGAAACACAGTAGTCAGTTAAAAGGTGCCCTTTAAGAGGACCCTTGAAGGAAATTGGCTGTCTAGTCTTAGTATTGGAATAGTTGAGTTTTTTCCTGATGAAGATGTGTGTTTCTTCAACAGACATTGTATATAGCCAATGTGTCTATGCACTGGTTGTCAGAAAGCTTAGGATCAAATTTTCAACTCACTTCTAGTAAATGTAAAAGAACTTATGGCATGCATTTTATGTATGTACCACACTCATAGTTTCATCTTCTATACCTTTATTTTTCCTCCATTCATATCATCACCCATTTTTTGTAATCATCTTTTAATGGGCAAAAGTGAGCATAAATAGGTTTTTAAGAAATTTCGAAAATCAGCTCTTTGGTATTTGAACAAATGTATTCTAAGTAGTAAATTATGGAAGTGTGGCAAACCAGACTCTTTCTTATTCATGTTGTCTTTTTTGCGCTTTGCCCATAGAAGGTGCTCAATAAATGTTGATTGTATTGAATCACATTGCTGTAAGAATCTAATTTTGATGCTATGATTCTCCCTTAAAGAAATGCGGTGGTACTGAAGTTATTCATTCTCCTCATACAGAAATAGATTCCTCTTTTCTTCTTCCTCACCTGCCCTAAATTTTCTCGTTTCCTTGCTACCTCGATGCTACTACCTAAATTAAAGTTTGGGTCGACTACCAAAGAGTCCATTGACTCTGAGAGTTTCCTATTTCATGAACTCCTAAATGGTGTAGTTTTTACATCATTTTAACTTTAGGTAGAGGTTTACCATAAAAGGAATAGAAAGTATTGCAACCTAAATTTTTTTTTTCTGTCAGCTCTTTAGGGGTTAATTAGATTTCTGCCTAGGATTCACAATATTGGTGAGAAATGATCTGTGAAATCTGCAGTATAAGCAAGGTTCATTGAAGAGAATTATTTTGAATAGATTTGAGGGCAAGCAATAGGGGACAGTGAAACACTGGCAAGAGATGGGGCTGCAGTTGAAATTTTTATAGCCTGTAAACAGAAATAGGAAGTGACATAAAACATTGAACCTCAATCAAGAAACCAACAGATTTGCAAAGCTTTGTTGTGGCAAGCTGTAGGGAGAAAAAGTCTTAAAGGCTACCAAGAGTTACCCCACTAGTGTGAGTTCTTCCTGAGGGTCTTAAGATATTTACTAGATTTTTTTTTTTAGAAGCACTAAGGATGCAGGTGGTAATCCTATTAAATTCAACTGCACATATAACTTTTTATAATGAAAGCCTTGCTCAAATCACACTTCTGGGACCTAAAGATGAATTAGCTTACTTTAATGGCGTGGGTAAATGCCTGAAGCTGGGTTGAGGAAGGAAGAAGCCATCAATCCTTTTGACAGATCCTTGTTATTTTTCTGACTCTGTGTTCATGTGGGGCTCTCTCCTTTGTTAAACATTTTGTTTTTGGCATATGAGTTTTCCTAGTGGGCCAAGATATTTGAATAGGGGTTTTAAAAGGTGTTGATGAATAACTGCTCTGTAACTGACAATGTGACCATAAACCTGGAAGAAAAATTGTTTTAGAAAATAGTTTGCATACAGATAGCATTGACTCTCTAAGCCCTTGCTAGAGGATATTTATTGTGACATTTAATAGTATAAGTCACTTCTGCAACTCAGCTTTGGGAACAAACCAATTTTCACTTTTCAGGAGAAAATATAGTTTCTTTGGACCTTGTAAATACCCTTTTGTGGGTATGTTGTTATTAAAACCAAAGTAATCCTAGCACTCTGGGAGGCCGAGGCTGGTGGATTGGTAAAGGTCAGGAGTTTGAAACCAGCCTGAGCAAGAGCGAGACCCCGTCTGTATTAATATCGAAAGAAATTAATTGGCCTACTAAAAATATATAGAAAAAATTAGCCGGGCATAGTGGCGCATGCCTGTAGTCCCAGCTACTCAGGAGGCTGAGGCAGGAGGATTGCTTGGGCCCAGGAGTTTGAGGTTGCTGTGAGCTAGGCTGACGCCACCGCACTCACTCTAGCTTGGGCATCAAAGTGAGACTCTGTCTCAAAATAAAAACAAACAAAACAAACCCAAAGTAATCAGGCTTTAAAACATGAGCTACAGTGATCCAGAACCATGCTCTTGCCTCAAGCCTCCAGTTTCACTTTCTACTCCACACCTTACACAGCCCACAATCCAGTGTGACTCAATTAATATCCTCTTGTGGCTTGTCTTGTATTTTCACCCCTCCTTGGCGTTTGTGCTGTTCCCCAGGCAGCAGATCTCTCTCCCCTTACCCTCCTTCACCCTCCTGAGTTCTACTCTGAGTTCCAGTAACCACCTCACCCCAGTTTAGATGAGGTCTCCCCAGATCTCTGCAGGCAGATGTCATTACACTTTGCTTTTCTGTCCCACCATACTTACAGCACTTGTGTCATTAAACCAGGCATTACAGCTAGTCGTGCTTGTATGATTTTCCCACCTGGATTCTCAGCACTTTGTGGTCAGAACTGATTCTTCTCCATCTCTGATCACCTCTGCCTTGGCCCAGCAGGTGCATCAGAAATGATTGTTGGATAAAGGAGTGAGTGAAGAGTTGTTAAAGAACAAAAATCAGGCTGCGTGACGTGGCTCACGCCTGTTATCCTAGCACTCTGGGAGGCTGAGGCGGGAGGATCATTTGAGCTCAGGAGTTCAAGACCAGCCTGAGCAAGAGCGAGACCCAGTCTCTACCAAAAATAGAAAAAATTAGCCAGACGTGGTGGCGCATGCCTGTAGTCGCAGCTACTCGGGAGGCTGAGGCAGGAGGATCGCTTGAGCCCAGGAGTTTGAGGTTGCTGTGAGCTAGGCTGATGCCACGGCACTCTAGCCCGGGGAACAGAGTGAGAATCTGTCTCAAAAAAAGAACAAAATATCATATAGAGTTTCTTACTGGTGTGTTCTCTTCAAGTCTTGCCTTCTCCATTTCTTCCTCTCCACTTACTCTAGGGAGAAAGCCTGAGGCATTCTTATTCACTTTCTGTGATATGACCCGTGAATAATTGAAGATTTTTTAAAAGTTAACCAAAATAGTTTTTATACATATTCTATCTCCTATTAAAACCAAATGGTAGTCTTAAATCATATTTAGGTTAATTGTTTTGTTTCAGATATACTTTCATATGAAGATTTTTAAAGGACATAATTAACAAAATTTAACAAAGTATATAAATCCTGTAAGGACAGCCTGGCATATAAGTGTTTGTTTTCTTGGCTGTTCTTAAAGTGTGGTTTTGATTTAGGGTGATTCTTTACATGTGGGGAAAGCACCACTTTTCTTCATAAACAAGGAACTTCTCTAAATGGGATTCTCAGGAAATTAGATCATATTTGTTTTATTTGTTTATTTATTTTGAGACAGAGTCTCACTCTGTTGCCCCGGCTAGAGTGACGTGGTGTCAGCCTAGCTCACAGCAACCTCAAACTCCTGAGCTCAAGCGATCCTCCTGCCTCAGCCTCCCGAGTAGCTGGGACTACAGGCATGCGCCACCATGCCTGGCTAATTTTTTCTATATATATTTGTTGGCCAGTTAATTTCTTTCTATTTATAGTAGAGATGGGGTCTCGCTCTTGCTAAGGTTGGTTTCGAACTCCTGAGCTCAAAGGATCCGCCCATCTCAGCCTCCCAGAGTGCTAGTATTACAGGCGTGGGCCACCGTGCCCAGCCTGCATATTTGTTTTAAATTCATGAAGTGCTACTTGGTGATTGCCAGAAGTTATTAATGTTAGTACTGAAAGTTTAATTATTAAGATTTAAATAATTTAGAACATTAATTTAAAAATCAATTATAAAAAATGTTTCTTCATAAGATACAACTCCTGGGCAAAATATAAAATTGACCTCTTGGAAAATAACCCCCAAAAAGGAAATATAATTTTTTGATATTAGAAAACAAACAGATCCTTTCAGTAGCAACACCTCCATTACCATTCCAGAAGTGGGGTACACTCTCCTTTGGGGTGCAGACTTCCCAGGAGTGAGATCAGCATTCATTCGTTGGTCTCCCAGTGTGTTCGGGCCCCATTAAAGGAGGAGGCCCTTCAGAGTGCAGAGCAGAGTTTGTCAGAGACTATTGAATGTTCACATACTGTAGGTAACCCCCAGCTCAGTGGT
>VSMD01093614.1:0-32698 GCA_008750895.1 Mirza zaza
CTTAATGTATTTATATTAGCAGTTTACTTAGATCTTAGCTATTAAAATGTTGTTATTTTTTATTAACCATTTTTATACCTTGTAAATTAGAAATATATAACAGAACACGGATCAAAATATAAACTCAAATTTTATTAGAAACAATAAGCATTTTAATAAGACTTGTTGTTTTAAACAAATATAACATTACTTTGAAATTTTGTAAACATAGTATTGATTTTAGAATATCTTGTTTAAAGGTATTAGCTAATTAGATCCTTTTAAAACATCACATCTCTAAACAAAATCTATTGGCATCATAGGGCTTAAAATGTCTCTGGCACCCAAAGTTTGGGAGCAAAGGCCACTGTTTTAAAGGTTTGCTGAAAATCTACTGACATTAAAATTAATAGGATTAATAGGAGAAAGACTTAAAACTTATACATGGATGCCTTTAGAATGAACACAAAGATGCATGAGAAATTGTCATTTTTTATGTTTAAAATATGGACAGCTGTGTAGAAAGATGATTGGACAAAAAAGATATAAACTAATTCTAACAGGCTTAGTGGCAGAACCAGCAAGGCATTTTATGTTTAGATTTTGCTTGGCCTCTTGAGTGTGCAGTTTTCTCTTTTGGGTGTAGGACAAAGCCCTTTCTGGCATGGGGTTTTACAGTAAAACAAAGTAAAAACAAAGTAGGTCAGGTAATTGCTTTATGGCCATTTTACATAGAATAATTTTAGGTTTTATGGCTAGCTTCAGGGAAGAATTGGCACAAGAGGCAGGCAAGGTCAGAAAATTTTGCTTCTGAAGCCTTTATTTTAAGCTAGTTTTTTTTTGAATCCCATCAACATAAGATCTCCTGGCTGTGGACTGAGGAAAAAAACTTTCAGCACCAATTGTTAGCACCTCAAACAATGATACAAAGTGGTAACATGCTTTTTACATGAGGCTCAAGATTAAGCTGTTTTAAAAAAAACAATCTAAATGGTCTCAAAACAATTTTTAGTGCATAAACGAGCACAATTATAGAGTAAGATTACTTTGAGATTCTCATGGATTTTAACCATCATTCACTTTTATCTTAAACTGCTACATAAAAATTAATAATTTAGAAATTTTTTTCTAGGCAAAAACTCTTGTTACAGTACGCATAACCAGCTAGATTGTAAAGAGTAGGACAAAAATGGACAAGACCAAGGTAAAACTAAAGCTTTCAATTTAAGTTCTTTACAACTGTCAGGACAACTAATATAGATGTTAATATTAGATGATAGTGAGTTAAACACACCTCATGTACCTCTCTACAGGCATTGAATCAGTGGAAGCAAACTATATCTGCAGTTAGGATTAAAAGACCAAAACCAAAATGTTTTTTTATACACCTTTGATGATTACTTTTTTTTTTTTGCTCTACTTGGTGTTTTATTTATCTTAATTTGCTGACACTGAGGCACATTTGCATTTTTACCTTAAAGTTAAACACATAAGTATTTCTGTTGGTAACCCAGATTTAGTTATTATCATTTGACCAAATATTAAATTTACTTTACTTATCAAAAATCACACATTACTTTGTCTTTGGCTGAGTTTACATTTTTATTAAACCTTTACACCTCAAGAAATTAAAAATGTCTAGTAAAAACCAGCCAAAAACAAATGTATGCTGACAATTTGAAAGCATTTTTACTTTACTAATAACATCTTATTTATTTATTTATTTATTTAATAATAACAGAGCTTACTTATCAAAGATTACTAAATTCACATGAAGCATTTGGGTTTAATTTATGAGCACTCCCTTAATTTTAAACCAGTCTAAAACCATATAAGCACAAACACGTAATACATGGACAGACATAAAACATACCCAAACATATACACTCTCTCACACACATACACACACACAAAGTTCTAACAAATTTTACCCTAGAACTTTAGCCATGACATGGTAACACAAACTCACCAGTCTATAAAAGAAAGCTGGATCTAAATTTCTTATGATGAGACTGGAACTTGTTTACATGGCAAATTTTAGTTGACCTGATAGGTAACTTAATTAGGCCTGTGGATCAAAGTTTTGGGTAAAGCAGTTTCCATGGCAGTTTGATTTTTTTTTCAGTTTAAAATGAGTTTTTAATGTTAGCATTTTAGCTAGAACTGGCTGCAGGGTCTCTAGGTAGCCTTTCAATTGTAAATATCACAAACAATGAGTTATCTTAATATCAGTAGAAAAAGTTAGCAGATTTTAGAGTAGCCAGAAAGGAAAAGAGAGAGATAGATTGAGACATTTTAATAGTGGGGGGTGGTGGACTATTTTAGCTGAATTTTTCTTGATGCAATTTTGCCCTTTCTTAAAAACTTGTGCACAAGAATTAGCTATCACCTGCTGGAGCCCTAGAAAACCTGGCATGCCTTTGAATCTTTTTATTTACAAAAATACTTGCAAGTAGAGATGGCACAAACTAACTAGGGTGCCCCAACAGGAGTCATTTTTCTTGCACTTCCTCGTTCTTAAAGAATTTGTTTCTCATTTTTTGTTTGTTTGTTTTTAAGGAACCAAACTGTGGTCTAGGGTTTGGTGTCATGGATCAGAGTGTGCTGCTTGTGTGTGGGGCTCCTCAGTGTTTCACCACTGAGTCTGTCCCACCCTCTTACGTGTCTCAGTTTCTCTCTTTGGAGGTCTAGTACCTCCAAGAGGGCTCAAAACACTGCCAAGTGATCAGCTCTTATATGCGTTTCCTGAATGAGCCTTTTTAAAATTAATTTGTTGGGGGGTTTCCTGTGGGGCTACTGGTGCCTTGGGTAATGAACTCAGGCAACTCCCAATCAGGGCCCTGATCTCCCAGGGCTGCCTTATGTCTGGGAGGAGTAAGCTGCCCCTTATCTTCAGAGCTGAGAAACTCAGTCTCTCATCTATCTACAAATAGCCCAGTTGGGTTTCTTGGGCAAATGCACAGACAAGACAATTGAAACTAGTTTTGAGAGGAAAAAAGGCAATGGAGAAAGCCTTTTAGAGTGCACCTCCACACCTAAATTAGGATCCCAAATAACAATTCCTAGGAAAAGAACCAGCTCAGAATAAACCAAGACCATCAACCAAAAATAGGAGGTCCGGATCTCAGGAAGACTTACCAGTACTGCTAAAGGAGAAGCTTGGAGTCAGAGGCCGAAAAGGGCCATGCTGGTACTTGGTGCCCAGTCCTTGCTGCTCCTTAGGCAGTCCTGAGTCTTCTCTGAGATCCTGCAGGCTACACCAAAATTGTGGACGGAAAAAATCCAAGCCCTGATATATTCGAAAGAAGTTTATTCTGAGCCAAATTTGAGGACCATGACCCAGAGCCACTCTCAAGAAGTCTTGAGCAACTGGGCTTGCTGTGGCTGGGTTACAGTTTAGATTTATACATTTTTAGAGAGACAAGGGTTATAGGCAAAGTCATAAATCAATACATGAGAGGCATATATTGGTTTACCCCAAAAAGGTGGGACATCTCTAAGTGGGGGCTTACAGGTTATAGGTGGGTTTAAAGATTCTTTGGTTGAGAGAGTTAGACTTTATCTAGAAGACCAGAAAGGATATGCTTACCTTAAGATAAGGGTGTGAGCACTCTGGGAGGTCCAGACAGGAGGACATTTTAAATTTACAATAGGTTCCTGCTAGGATGCTTTAAGATGCTTTAAATTTAAGAATAGGCATCTGCTAGGATGCTTGAGTTAAGAGCTTTTTATTTTTTAGGTGATGTTAATGCTGTACCAGAATCAGGTTGGGAAGTAAACTACTGCTTCATTTGGTTAACAAAAGTTTCTTAGTGGGAATTTACCCTTTGTCAGCCTCACCCAGCTGGCCTACTTAGGAAGGAGTTTTCAGCAAAAGATCAGAGTTCAGTCTTCAGGAGCTATTAAACTATGACTGAAACTATTGTTTATTGGTTTGTTTGTTTGTTTGTTTTGCTTTTGCTTTGTTAATTTTTTTAACTTTAGCTATGGATTTTGTTTTACTATTTTTGTATGGTTTGCATAAAAATAATATTTTTTAGGTTAAGATATAAGTCTGGCCATTATGTGTTTAGTGGCTCTTGTTATACTTGGGATTCACAAGGCCGCAGGACAGAGAGACAGAGTCACCGAGGCTGTAATTACCAAAAGGAGTTTTATTGTCTAGCTCGAGCTAGGGTCCGAGCCCCCAGAGTGCCAGCGCAGTGGCCTCTTCCCCGGGCAAGGACCCTCCTTTGTGTGCTAGTCCCCTTTTATAACTTCGCTACCTACATACTGGTCAAGCATCCACCCCCACAGTGATTTTTTTATTTTTTATTACTTCAGCCTGCCCCTGATAGGCCCTAACCTGTTCCGGGTCCTAGCTGAGAGACTCAGGTTTCCGCTCTCTTTGTCTTTCTCCTCTGCATCCCATAATATACTCATGATGCCTTGCGGCAGGCAGTTAAGCAGTAAACAGCAGCTGGAAGGTGTCTGTTCCTTATAGCCCAGTATCTTACACTCTGTCTTTGAGGTATAATTATAAATTTTATGGGTTTTTAAGTTAGTTATTTTTTATATGAGTATATATATATATATATATATGGCAGATGTGGGTTTTTACTATTAATTATAACTGCAAAACTTTGGTCTAGGAGCAGACTATTTATAATGCACTTATATATGAAACATGGAATAATATTAAACCCTATCTTTACAGCTTAGTTTAAGTCGTTGGGGTAACTAGTTTTGGTCTGAGTCTTAGAAGGGCGATTAGCAGTTTTATTAGAATCTGAGTCAATAGTTTTGTTTATTTTGTAGTGGTCATGCAGGTCAACCTGGTCTTTAGTGGATTTTGGGGGCCTGCTGTCACCCTTTATTTGTTGCTGTTGCTTTTACTCATTTTTACTAGCCAGTCTTACGTGGGAGTGGTGGATTTAGGTTGCTATTTTATTAACCTTAAGAGCAGTGTGGGTAATAAGAATAATTTGAAAAGGTCTTTTTTATTTGGGCTTGAGGGTTTTGCTGTTATGCCTTTTTACCCGCACTTAATTTTTTGGTTGGTGGCGGTGGTAAGGAGACTTGTTGTTTGCTTTTTTTTGTTTGGGAATGGGCTTGGAGTGCTGGCTATATTTGATTGTGGACCTGTTGCAGAGTCTGTGCAGCCTGAAATATTTTTTGAGGGTGTTTAGGCAGGGTCTCTGAGTTTGTTTGTGAGATGACAGGAGGAGGGGTGCCATATATAATTTTAAAAGGGGTTAAACCTAAGTGGTAGGGGGTGTTCTGGGCTCGAAACAGGGTGAAGGGAAGGAGGGTTATTTAGTTTTTGTTAGTTTTTAAGACTAATTTACTTAAAGGTTTTTTTAATGTTTTGTTTATTTTTTTTATTTGCCCAGAGCTTTGGAGATTATAAGCACAATGCAGTTTTTAATCTGTCTCTAGTGCCCAAGCTAACTTTTGACTAACTAGACTAGTGAAGGCTGGCCCATTATTTGATCTTATGTTTTTTGGCAGCCTGTATTTGGGGACTATTTTTTAAAATATTTTTTTGGCCATTATTAAAGCAGTTTTTTTTTGGGGGGTAGGAAAGGCTTTTATCTTGAAAAGGTATTTATTATGACTAATAAATATTTGTACCTATATTTTTTTGGTTTTATTTTTTGTGAAGTTAATTTTTTAGAACATTTTTGGTTGCCTCCCCCTTTTTTTGGTATCTGCATGGGTTTTTTTTTTGTTTGTTTGTTTGTTTGTTTTTTTGAGACAGAGTCTCACTTTATTGCCCAGGCTAGAGTGAGTGCCGTGGCGTCAGCCTAGCTCACAGCAACCTCAAACTCCTGGGCTCAAGCAATCCTGTTGCCTCAGCCTCCCAAGTAGCTGGGACTACAGGCATGTGCCACCATGCCCGGCTAATTTTTTCTATATATATATTAGTTGGCCAATTAATTTCTTTCTATTTATAGTAGAGATGGGGTCTCGCTCTTGCTCAGGCTGGTCTCGAACTCCTGAGCTCAAAGGATCCGCCCACCTCGGCCTCCCAGAGAGCTAGGATTACAGGCTTGAGCCACCGCGCCCGGCCTCTGCATGGGTTTTATTGACTTTTTTTGGCTGCATAACCTGGCAGGCATGACAAGTCTTGACGATGTTTTTTGCTGCCTGTCTTTGCAATTTAAATTTGAGTTGAGCAGTGTCTAGCAGCTGTAGTATTTTTTTTTCCAAGGTGTATTGTCTGATGTAGGTATTTTAGCAGGTGTTTACCTAGAGCCTCAGGAATCATTAGATGGTTTTTTTTGTCTTGTAACTAGCCGCTCTTATCTTGTGTTGTCTGCAGCTTTTTTTTAGCCCATTTTATAATCATGTCGGAATAGTCTGGCTGGTGGGGCAGTTCCCACATCCCTGAAGGTGGCAGGCTTAAGTGTAGAATATCTGTCTGTGCTGTCCCTTTTGTAGCCCTTTTGCCTCAGCATCTGTGGCCTGGTTACCTTGAGTAGGTCTTTGGTGCCCTTTGGGCAGGTCTGAGGGGTGGGTGCAGCTAGTAGCAAATTATTTATATATTGCAGCAGGGTCACCTCTGGATGGTTGGCACTGTATTTACCTAAGTCATCATGGAGGGCCTCGTTGAACAAAGTGGGCGAGTTTTTGAACCCCTGGGGCAGTCTTGTCTATGTTAACTGCCGCTGGATTCCCCTCTCCTCATCCTGCCGCTCAGAGGCAGATATCTCTTGACTGCGCAGGGCTATGGCTAGGCTGAAAAAGGCATTTTTTAAGTTTAGGATGGTGTACCAAGTCTGTGTTTGGGGGGAGAGAGCTTAACAGAGTGTAGGGGTTTGGAACTGCAGAGTGGATGTCTAGGGCATGGGGTATTGTCTAACCTGGGCTGGCTCAGCCCCTGGTTTTAACTCAATGTAGAGGGGTGGTTTATGTTTTGCCTATCTTGCATCCCCTTTTTTAGCCCAAGCCTTGGGAAATTTGTGGAGCCAGCACTCTATGTCCTTTTTTTGGTCTCTCATGGGCTGATATAGTCTATATTTATCTGCCTGTGTCAGGGTCAATAGTTGAGTGACCCGGGGGCTGCTGATAAGGTTGCCCTTAGCATTAGTTATTATTATTATTTTTTTAAAGTAAATTTGGGCCTTGAGCTTTGTGAGTATGTCTCTTTTTAATAATGGTGTGGGGCACTCTGGGATGAAAATAAAAGCATGGCTTATTTGCCCCGAACTCAGGTCTAATTTTTGTTGGGTAGTCTATCCATATAGTTTAGTTTTAGTAACCCTTTGCACTCAGATAGTTATGTTGGACAATTTTTTTGTTGTCTCAGTAATTACAGAATGTTCTGCTCTTGTGTTCACCAAGAAACTGGGCTCTCTTCCACTTGCAGAGTTACCCTGGGGTCGGGGAGGTGAACCAAACCCTGTCCCCCTTATTTATCCTTTACTTGCCCCACCACCATAGCCTTCTCGGAGAGCCCTGGTCTATGTCTCTCTTTCTTTCTGGGGCAGTCTTGAGCCCAGTGTCTATGCTCTTTGCAGTTGGTGCACTGATCTTTGCCTAGCCTCTCTCTTCAGAGTCGCTCTCAGCCTCTAGCCCTTGATTGTCTTCTCTCTGTAGCTGCCAGTAAGATCTTGGCCATCTCTTTGCTTGTTTTATGCATCTTTCTTGCCTGGAATTTTTTTGTTTTTTAACCTCATCTTTCTTAGCCTCTCAAGTGTCTTTTGGTTGTTGTAGACCCTTTCTGCCACTTTTAGCAGGTTTTGCAGGGTTTTTTAATTTAATCTGTCTATTTTTTACACCTTACGCCTGATGTCTGGGGCTGCCTGGTTGACAAAAGCCATTATAACAGCTGCCTTGTTTTTTTTTTTTTTTTTACAGAGGGATCCATAGGCGTATATTGTCAAAAGACCTCTATAATTCTCTCTAAAGAGGCTGCCAGACTCTCCTCAGGCCCCTGCCGAACATCTCCTACCTTGGCCGAATTGGTTGGCTTTTTGCCACTGCTCGGAGACTGCCCATTAGAGTCTGGCAATAAATCTGGAGATGCTCTCTACCTTTAGTCTCATTGTAATCCCAGGGAGTTCGCTCTAAGGGAAAGGTCCGGTTGATGACCCAGGGGTCGATGGTGGACCTACTGTCCTCTCCTGGAACCAGCTTTTGTGGCTCCCCTTGGATTCTCTCTCTCTCTTCAGTTGTAAAGAAGACCTTAACCGACTGTTGGCAGTCATCCCATGTGGGCTGGTGCGTATAAAGGACAGAATGTAAAAGGTTAATCAGGTCCCTCGAGTTTTCAGAAAAATTGGCATTCTGGGACTTCCAGTTGTGGAGGTCACTAGTGGAGAAGGGGCAATACTGGCATGCCTGCCCCCCATCCACCGCAAAGGGTTCTATCGCCCACAGAGGGAGTGCCTTTATGGGTTCTGGATCTGGGGTCTGTCCAGTCTGGTGCCTGGTCCCATAGGCTGGTCTCTCTGCCGGTGGTCCTGCGCTCTCCTGAGCTGCAGGAGCAGCAGGGGCTGCCCCAAGGTTATACAGTGGGGGCATATTCTATTTTAAATCTACAAGGTTTGGATACAAATTAGAGTTGGGCAGAACTGGTGGTGAGCCCATGGTGGGTTTCTGCCCACATTAATTTTTTTCCTTAGCATTCTTAGCAACAAAAATCTTTGCTTTTTCTTTGGAGGAGGGCAGGATCATTTTTAGGCAGGGCAGTGGATCCTGGACCAATCCTGCCACACTATGATTTAAGGGATTTGATCCAGATGGCTGTGTTGGCCAAAAACTACCTCCTTCACCTTCTCGATGAGGGAGGCATCGAAAGATCCTTTCCTCGGCCATCCAAGCACAAAGGTGGGCCACTCTGCCTCATACAGAGTGATGAATTTTTCTTTTTTGACCTCTAAGGAGAGATCGTGTGCCCTGGCCCTCATTAAAATGGCTCACTAGGATAGACAGAGGCATAGAGAGAGGCCGTCTCGCGCCTGCAAGAAAGAAATTAGGGACAGCTAAGTTGTCTGCTTGGGAAGCATCACAGGTGACTTCTTGTCACCCAACTTCCACTGCTTTTTCGTTTTACAAAGAGGACACATGCACTTGGTCTCACTCTGGTCCTGTTCTGGTTGTCTTAAAGAAAGACCTTGAGCCATTAAGGGGAGGAATACACACAGAACATCAACATCAACCAAACCGACTAAGACGAGATGACAAGACATATAAACACCAACCTAGTCTGGACATCTTTTTTGGCTCCCTCTCGACAGAGCCCTGGGCTACAAGGTCACCTACAGGGAGTCTCCCCCAGGTCAGTGGATGTCTCCTCTTGACCCCGACCAACGTCCCGCCAGCGTGTTTGCCTAGGTCCTTTGTCAGTCCTATCGAGGACTCTAACCTCTTTTACTCTAATTCTGTCCTGATATATGGGAATCCTGGACGAGCCCCCAAATGTTGTGTCTAAGCATTCTGTATCTTAGAACACAATGTCAGAGTAGTAAGCTCATACCAACATGAGCAATAAATGGAGGTTTATTTAAGCTAGCTTGAGCTAGGGTCTAGGTTTTAGAGCACCAGCTCAGTGGTCTCTTTAGACAAGGACTCTTGGCAAGGTTTTAGCACAGGTTTTATATTTTTAGTTGTTGTGTAACTCAGGTTATTGGTTATAAGTGGTATCTGGAGCCCACTTAGCACCTACACATTTTATTTAAGCTGTTTATGCATTGATTATGCTGGCTGTGTATTGATTTATTGATTGGTTGGCTAGGTCCCAGCGTCTTTGCACTACCTTATTAGGTAGTGCCTTACCGGTTTTTTCTCTGGGGCTTCTTTTTTTTTTTTTTTTTTTTACTTTGTAGAAGCTTGTCATGGCTTTAGTCAGGCTAAGTGGCAAGCAAGCAGGCAAATTATAAAAGCTAAGGTATAAAAGCCAAGATAGCAGTTAGCTTATATCCCATAGCTTTTTGACTTGAGATGCAAATAAAAAAAGGAGGGGGGAGCACTGCTGCAGAGAGTGGGCAGGAGAGCAGAGAGGACTAGAGAAAAATAAAGGGGGGGCACAAGTGATGAAATTGGGGGGTTGAGATCATCAGGGATTACTCAATTGAAAGGAAGAGAGGGAGAGAAGGGGGGACAGCAGCAGCCCCCAAGACTTGCGAGAAGCAATCTCTCCTCCATTCAGCCATTGGAATGTCAAGGGTGTCAATGGAAAAAAGTCAAACTGTGTAAAAGAATTTTAAAGAGATTTATTCTGAGCCAAATTTGAGGACCATGACCCGGAGCCACTGCCAAGAGGCCTTGGGCAAGTTACAGTTTGGTTTTATACATTTTCACAGAGACAGGAGTTACAGTCAAAGTCACAAATCAATACGTGAGAGGCATACATTGGTTTGGCACAAAAAGGTTTGACGTCTCCAAGCGGGGGCTTACAGGTTATAGGTGGGTTTAAAGATTCTTTGGCTGGCAATTGGCTGAGTTAGACTTTGTCTAGAAGACCAGAAAGGATGTGCTTATTTTAAGATAAGGGTGTGAGCACTCTGGGAGGTCCAGGCAGGAGGACGTTTTAAATTTACAATAGGCGCCTACTAGGATGCTTGAGTTAAAATATTTTAAATTTATGATAGGCATCTGATAGGATGCTTAAGATAGGGGCTTCTTATCTTTTAGGTGCTGTTAATGACATACCAGAATCAAATTGGGAAGTAAACCACCACCTCATTTGGTTAACAAAAGCCACTTAGTGGGAATTTACCATTTGTCAGCCTGACCCAGCTGGCCTCCTTAGGAAGCAGTTTTTAGCAAAAAAAAATAAAAATAAAAATAAATCAGAGTTCAGTCCTCAAGGATTAGGGTCAAGAGACCTGTTTCCAACAGGGTTTCACATTCTGGACCACAAGGAAAAAAGAAAGGGGAGTGGCACGAGGGGGGTGTCTCTAGTTGCCAAGGTGAAATCGGTTTTGTTTTGTTTCCCCTTAGCTACTGGGTGAGAAGGAGAGGGGTGGGGGAGAGCAGAGGAGGAGAAGCACAGGAGAGGGGAGAGGAAAAAATTAATACCCAAACGGCCAAGAAGTACCTAGGGGGAGAGTTCTCCTTTTATATAAAAGAGGCAGTGATTGCAAACAAGTCCCTGGCAGGAGAAAGCAGGCTGGGGAGCCAGCTACCCTCCCTCCTTGCCACCTCTCTCTCCTTTTTGGTTGTCTCCCCTGGCAGCCTCCCACCACTGACTCAGAGAGAGGGGGCGGTGGGAGGAGGAGGAGGAGGAGGAGGAACTCTCAGGGGCTTGGGCACCCCAGGTTAAGGAGGCAGGAGGAGCATGGGAGGTGAGAACTTGCAGCAGCAGAGAGCCCCTTGATCTATTTTCACTCAAGAATTATTATCGGTAAATTGGAGAGCTGGCTGGCTGACAGCAGATTTGTTTCCCCTAATGAAACCAGGGTAGGGGTGCAGCGGTGGGCAGCTGCAGGCGACAGCGGTGGCTCCTACCATCTCTATGCGGCATCTTCCAGGAGCTCCATGCTTCACAGCGCAATAATAATAGCTTCACTTGTGAGCTTCCCCTCGCCAGCGAAGCTCGCGAGCCGGGCGGTGGAGCCATGCATTCTGGGAACCAGGAGCAGGGCCCCGGGCTCCCCTCTGCATACCTGGCAGGGTGCTGCTGCTGGTGGCAGGGTGCTCCTCCAGAGGGGGAGGGTTGCAAACAGTGGGTGACTGCAGTCCCCCCTCTCTGGCTGCCCAACTTCGTGCTCTGGTTCCCTGCCAGAGCATGTGCCTTCCCTCCCCACAAATGTCTGACAGCTGCGGAAGCTGGGAGTACACCCTCCCACCAGACCGGGAGGAGAATCGGAAGCTGGGAGTACACCCTCCCACCAGACCGGGAGGAGAATCCCCAACCCCTGACCACAGGGCGCTGGGCTGCCTTTGGTGAAACCGACATGGGGCTGCAGAAATGCACACGCCGGTGGCCTGGGTAGCTCCCCAAGTAAACTCTTTGAAAATGTATTTAGTGGCTTAGTTTCCTTCTGTAGGTTGACAAATTTATATAGTGATAACACTTGAGATCAAAGCCAAGAATGACATTATCAGCAACATCAAAAAATAAACTTGACTCAAGTCCTAAAATCAGTGGAATGAGGGGGGTAATTTGGGGAACCAAAAGACTCAAATAGCAGCATGTGTGCTACAGAATGTGTCACAAAATCCAGAGGAAAAAATTTAGGAATAATGTAAATTGCATATTAATAGTAACATTAAGGCCCGGCACAGTGGCTAACCCCTGTAATCCTAGCACTCTGGGAGGCTGGGGTGGGCAGATTGGTCAAGGTCAGGAGTTGGAAACCAGCCTGAGCAAGAGTGAGACCCTGTCTCAACTAAAAATAGAAAGAAGTTAATAGGTCAACTAAAAATACATAGAAAAATTAGGCAGGCATGGTGGTGCATGCCTGTAGTCCCAGCTACTCGGGAGGCTGAGGCAGAAGGATTGCTTGAGCCCAGGAGTTTGAGGTTGCTGTGAGCTAGGCTGATGCCATGGCACTCTAGCCAGAGCAAGACAGTGAGACTCTGTCTCAAAAAAATTAAAAAAGTAACATTAAGTTACTAAAAATGCAAAAGAGGCCAAAATAATGTTATTGACATAATTTTATATAAGAAAACACACAGTATTTAAAGAAGCCAGCAAAATTACTCAAACTCAGTGTTTATTAATACAAGGAAATTCTAAGGGGAAAAGATTCAAACCCTAAGTGTTTTTCCTCTGATCTCATACCACAGCCATCAACACAAGATTTCCATAACCAAACGTGAGGGGATTCCTCCTTATTAATAAGAAAGCAGCCAATTTTGCAGAAGACACCTGGTGGGTGTACTCAAACTCAGTTCAATTCTAGCAGTATCCATCTGGAGATGGGGATGGGGCATGGGGCACAGAGCATTCATGTCCTTGCCAGACTCACCACCTTCCAAAGCTCCCCACACCAAATCCTTTTGGGTTTTTAGGAAAGCTTCATTTCATTCACCTAATTAATTAAACCATAGGTAATTGGTAATCTACTCAGTCTGAAGCCCCTCTCTCCACCCTAGAAGTTGGGGGAAGGAATGAAAATTCCATTCCTCTGGGCGCATGTAGGTGGTTCCCTTGGCAACCAGCCTCCAATCCAGAGGCTTCTATGGGCTTTCAAAAAACCCCTTATTAACATAAGCTCAAGTGTTTTAAAGAGCCTGTTGTAAATATTAATATCAAAAGACTATCTTTCACCTTTACTGGTCAGGAGCCACCTCATAAACCAAGGAAAGACAAAATAATATAACAAAGGCTATTCTTGCAGGGGTGAAGAACCTGTGGACTTAAGGCCACACATGAGGCCATCTAGCTCCTTAAGTGTGGGCTTTTGACTGGATCCAAATTTTACAGTACAAATCTTTTTATGAAAAGGGGTACAGCAGAGAAAGATGAAGCTTCTTGCCTTCTTTGGTGCTTAAAAAATAATCTTGGAATCAGAAGGCCACAGGTTCTCCACCCTTGCAATGAAATAATAGAACTTATAGGAGGAGCTGAGAGCTAGGAATCATGGGAAAAAAACAAAATATATCTATTGCAACATCTCAGAAATTTAAGGCACTAGAATGTCATACCTCAACAGGAGAAGCAAAAGTATCTATCCCTTTCAGACAACAAACAGGTCACTGAATTATTATTTGCATGATAACAAATCATTTAGTAAACACATTTAAGAGTTGCCAAATCCTATCTCATAGGATTTCTCATTAAACTTCAAGATCCAGACAGCAGGATACAAAACAGAGCTATCCACTGTCACAAATTCTCCACCCTGCAAAAAGAGAGGAATAGCTGTTTTAGTGAATCTCCATTATTCACTAATTTTTCTAGCTTACTTTCCTGTGGAAATGCATTTATTTTTCTGCAAGTACAATGGAAGAAGATTTTTTTTTTCTATATCCTTTCCCAGGTAGCATTCCCAAAGTTAAGCTCTGGAATTCCAAAATTACTACAAGATAAAGAACAGAACTGAGAAAATTACTACACTCACTGTGAGAGAAAAAAAACGGTAAATAAGAATGTTTTTTAAAACCACTCAAATTTAGCAGTGAGGGGTTGAATACCAACTTTAGTGACACTAATGTTAATAAATTCTGATAACAATAGGAACAGCCAGTAAGAATTTTAGTAAGTGGAATATATGACCAGATTTTTATCTGAAATCTATGTTTTTCATACCTCTTTGAAAATATTTTCTTATCTTACAACCTCTACTGCTAAAGTACATTTTATTGTTAAAGAAAAACTAGGCCATGCATGGTAGCTCACACCTGTAATCCTAGCCCTCTGGGAGGATAAGGTGGGAGGATCATTTGAACTCAGGAATTCAAAACCAGCCTGAGCAAGAGTGAGACCCCATCTCTACTAAAAGCAGAAAGAAATTAATTGGCCAACTAAATATATATAGAAAAAGTTAGCTGGGCATGGTGGTGCATGCCTGTAGTCCCAGCTTCTCAGGAGGCTGAGGCAGGAGGATCCCTTGAGCCCAGGAGTTTGAGGTTGCTGAGAGCTAGGCTGATGCCATGACACTCTGGCCCAGGCAACAGAGTGAGACTCGGTCTAAAAAAAAAAGAAAGAAAGAAAGAAAAAAGGAAAGAAAGAGAAAGAAAGAAAGAAAGAAAGAAAAGAAAGGAAAGGAAAGGAAAGGAAAGGAAAGGAAAGGAAAGGAAAGGAAAGGAAAGGAAAGGAAAGGAAAGGAAAGGAAAGGAAAGGAAAGGAAAGGAAAGGAAAGGAAAGGAAAAGAAAAGAAAAGAAGAAAAGAAAAGAAAAACTGAAGGTGAAATAAGTGAACAAATGTTTTCTTGGTGACAAACCCATGGAGGGGCACTGCTGACAAAAACAAAAACAAAAGCAAAACAAAACAAAACGTGCGACTCAAGTGTCGTCAGGCCATCCTATCACTTGGCAAATCTGCCCACCCAATCCTGCTCATTGAAATACTAGATGGCCCTTCTCCCAGGAAACACTGCACTGTGCCCAGCTTTGTGCCTGAAGTTCACCTTGCTTTGCAGGTTCTTGCACCACTTTACTGAGGTCTGTTTTCTTTATCCTTTGAGGTAGATTTTCTCCCTTCACAAGTGTGAGAAAATCCAGAGAGCTGGAATAATTTGTGTCTTTTTTCCTCAATACTATCATCCAGTTGGCATATCTCCAAGAAATGAAAACTAGGTTTGGGGGTAGAAAATCTTAATGCTTCAGAATGTCAGCTTTTTAGATGAAGGGTACACCAGGAGGAACCTCTCAGCCTCAGGCATCCTGATGCTCTCCTGACTGGCTCCAGCCCCAGACCTCAGGCTGTCCCATTGGAGAAGACCCAGGGGCTATTTACTAGATACTCAAATGAGAATGACCACTGTGGGCATTCTGGGTCATCCCCAGTTGTGAAACACAGGACCAGGAGAAGACAGGAGGGTGTGGCTGAGGACATTTCACACTACAACGTTTTTAAAGAGAAATCCCAATGCAAAGACATTGTGGTAAGATGCCTGTGTCTAGAGAAGATAAAAAGGGAGGCACAAAGAATTGTTAAAGCAGAGTATCAAATGAATATTCTCTGATTTCCTCATGTGAAATGTTCAGAAACACAAATATTTACAATATTTGCTCTATGAAAAATGATAAACAATTAAAATACTATCTCTTTCAAAAATAAAATATAGGACAAATAGTGGATAATGTGAATCAGCAAGTGGTGGAAGTTCATACTTGGGAATGTGGGGGGAAAACTAGAAATTTAGGATTTTCCTAGGAGAGTTATGCTGGGGGACAGGGTGGTGATTTGGGATTCTGCTTGTCATACTTTTGCAGGGAGAAACAAGTCCTTCAGTGGAATGTTAAAATAAATAAATCGTTGGCACTTAGACTGAACTAAGTCTTGTGCCCTGACTAAAGATATTGAAATCTAACTCAAAAAGAGTTTCTGTAAATTACTAACCTAGAGAGAAACAAAATTTACGCTGAACCAACTACAAACTATCAATTAACCTCTGCTTATATAACCAGAAGTAGCCACCGTCATAATTCAAAAAAGGTGACTCCAAAACTATGACCAACAATTACTGAATTCGGTTTGTTTCCTCATGCACCTTATAAAAGCCTTTCTTTCTCTCTCTCTCTCTCTCTCTCTCTTTTTGACAGAGTCTCACTGGGGCTAAAGCACTGTGGCAAGAGACAAAGGCCCTGCCACACTGAAGAAGCTGTGCCTTCCTCTCCCAATGCCAGCCTGATTGCACTGTTCTCACCCCAGCACTCCTGATTGGATAGGGCCCCAGGCCCCTCCTCTCAATCCTCTGAGTGACAGGTGATGGTATCTCACACATTTGTAGCTGTAACCAGGGTTTCTTTCCCTACAGGGACCTGGCATTGCCTGGAGGACATTTGCATTTAGCCTTGTATATAATGTTATATCTATTATGAATTATATATGTAATATTAAAAACTGGAAAGTATAATGATAAATATTTTAAAATTTCAGATTTTAGGCCAGCCATAATGACTCATGTCTGTAATCCTACCATTTCAGGAAGCCAAGGAAAGAGGATCACTTGATGCCAGGAGTTTGAGATCCCATTTCTACAAAGAAAAAAAGTTTTTTTACAGAGTCTCACTCTGTTGGCTGGACTAGAGTGCCCTGACATCAGCTTAGCTCACAGAAACCTCAAACAGTTGGGCTCAAGCGATCCTCCTGCCTCAGCTTCCTGAGTAGCTGGGACTACAGGCATGCACCACCACCACGCCCAGCTAATTTTTTCTATATATATTTTAGTTGGCCAATTAATTTCTTTCTATTTTTAGTAGAGACAGGGTCTCACTCTTCCTCAGGTTGGTATCTTTTCTTTTCTTGTCTTGTCTTTTCTTTTTTTTTTGAGACAGACTCTCACTCCGTTGCCCTGGCTAGAGTGCGGTGGCATCAGCCTAACTCACAGCAACCTCAAACTCTTGGACTCAAGCAAGCCTTCTGCCTCAGCCTCCCGAGTAGTTGGGACTACAGGCATGCGCCACCATGCCTGGCTAATTTTTTCTATGTATTTTTAGGTGGCCAATTAATTTCTTTCTATTTTTAGTAGAGATGGGTCTTACTCTTGCTCAGGCTGTTTTGGAACTCCTAACCTTGAGCAATCCACCTGCCTAAGCCACCCAGAGTGCTAGGATTACAGGCGAGAGTCACCGCGCCTGGCCAACAAAGAAATTTTTAAAAAAGCAATATGTGGTGGTGTCTGCCTATAGTCTTACCACTCACGACACTGAGGAAGAAAGATCACTTGACCCTGGAGGTTAGAGGCTGTAGTGAGCTGGGATGAGGCTGCTGCACTCCAGTTTGGGAAACAAAGCAAGACCCTGTCTATTAAATTAATTAATTAATTTAAATAAATAATTCAGATTTTACAACCTTCATGTCCTCTGGTTTTTTTAGAAGGTAGACTGAGTTTTGAAAAGGGTGGAGATCTTTCCTCTCAGGCAGCAGTGCCCACTAGAACTAAAGTAGGAGCCAGGAGTGCCTTTTTCAATTTTCTAATAGCAACATAAAAAAACCTAAACATGTGAAAATGATAATATTTTATTAACTCAATATATTGAAAAATTATTTCAATATGTGATAAATATTATATTATTAATGAAGTAATTTCGGTTTTCAAAGCCACTGTGTATTTTAAGCTTCCTGAACATTCCAATTAAGATACCACATTTGGATGCATGTGTCTGATTTTGTTAATATTGATCAGGCTGGGCATGGTGGCTCACCCCTGTAATCCTAGTACTCTGGGAGGCTAAGGGGGGGGTGCATCCTTTGAGTTCATAGTTTAAGACCAGTCTGAATAAGAGCAAGATCCCATCCCTACTAAAAAAAAAAAAATAGAAAGAAATTAGCTGAACAACTAACAATATATACAAGGAAAACATTAGCCAGGCATGGTGGTGCATGCCTGTAGTCCCAGCTACTTGGGAGGCTGAGGCAGGAGGATCACTTGAGCCCAGGAGTTTGAGTTCTGTGAGGTAGGCTGATGCCACAGTGCTCTAGCCCAGGCAACAGAGTGAGACTCTGTCACACACACACACACACACACACACACACACAAAACCCCAAGCAGCTTTTCTTCAGCAGTCCAGCGTGTCCACTGGTCCCTTTGAGTGCCCTGGCCACTTTCTCTTTTCCTCTCTCAATCTCTCTCTTTATTGGAAAAATAAATAAAATTTTCACTACTTACAGTTCTACTCCTGGCATGAGTGTTCTTTCTCCAACCCATGCCACGAGCTCCTTGTGAGTCCCCACCCTAACACTGATTACAGGCAGGTTGTGGGGTTTCCAGAGCAATGGGTCTAAAGTGGTTGCAAGAGCAGCAAGGAAAAAATGCTTTCTCCAGATCCAGAAGGTGAAGTCAGGCCCCCTAAGATCTATGGAGAAACCCAGTGTGGCTATCCATATCCACAGAAGGGCTCAAGATGCTCGTACTCCTACAACCTTATTTCTGTCTCCTCTACCACCCACTGCCTCACCTCATTCCAATAGGTCCGCACCACCTAATGCAGCCCACAATGGCCAACCCCATGGCAGCCCTGATCTTACTAGCAGACAATACAAGGGCAGTCGTGCTTTGAAAGATGACAACTAGGTTGACTCTAATACCAGGAGGAATGGTAACAGTTTGCTCTATCTTTATGAAGGAAAGCAGGCTGGGAACCAGAGAATAGGGGAGCAAGGGACAGGAAACACAGCACTGGAGTCAGTGTGCCTTACCAGCCTCTCCAACTCCTCTCTAGCAGCCAGTGTCACCCTTTGCTGCACCCTCTGCCAGGAGTGGCTGGGGAATGCTCACTTTGTGCAGTGCCCATCTGTCCCTTTGCACAAGGTCTCCTCCCTTTCTTCAGACAATGCATTAAATAGCAGGGAGCTAGTGTCTCAATAGGTAAGAATGCCCTCTTATGGGTTCCAGTGTCCCCTGGGCCATTTGTAGGGAGAAATTGCAACCATTCCTTTTGGAGATGAGAAAGTGGAAAAAGCAGAAGCTTGTGACTTTCCAGTTTCAAAAAAATGATTACCCTTAATTAAAATTGCTTGAATTCTCTCTCTCTCTCTCTCTCTCTCTCTCTCTCTCTCTCTCTATATATATATATATATATATATATATATATGAACTTATCCAAAGCAAAGGAAATATAGCCTTCATAAACATGGCTGTATAATTTTGATTTTTTTAATACATTATATTTCTACATTTTTGATAACAAAAGGTAAGTACTTATAAGACAGGCCTGGTGACTCATGCCTGTAATCCTAGCACTCTAGGAAGCTGACAAAGGAGGATCACTTGAGGTCAGGAGTGTGAGGCCAGCCTGAGCAAGAGCAAGACCCCCCGCCCCGACCTCGTCTATACCAAACATAGAAAAAGTTAACTGGGCGTGGTGATGCATGCCACCAGTCCCAGCCACGCAAGAGACTGAGGCAGGAGGATGGCTTGAGCCCAGGAGTTGGAGGTTGCAGTGAGGTATGGATGATGCCACTGCACTGTAAACCCAGACTGACAGAGCAAGAATGTACCTTTATAAAACAAGGATATACTGATACAAGCATATATTTGTGTGCTACATAGTTACCAATCTATGTAGGCTGTAACTTGAGCTGCTTTTTTTATGGCACTAGACAAATCAGAAATTCTTTTTGCTGCATTTCTATGCACTTATTTTACAAAAAAAAAAAGCTAACTACATTTTCAGACATTGTAAGATTGTTTTAATGTCTATCGTTTCTACTTGCTGACCACTTTCTCAGGCCAGAGGCCAATTGGTGGAGAAGGAAAGAAAATGAGTGACAGGGGCACCACTGCTAAGTGGCCCATGCCCTGCAGAAATTCCACCAGGTTTACCCAGCACATTGTCCTCTTGGAGGAATAGGAAAATTGATTTTGCATCTATTTTGTTGCTAAAAGTTTAGTTCTTGTGATATTGATGACTTTCTGAGAGGTGCTACTTGGAGATTTTCAAGACTATCATCTTTTGGGGATTTTTTTTTTTTTTTTAAGACAAAGTAGAGCACCGTTCTCTGTCCACGTGATCAATGGTGAGATTGCAACGCTGCATGCCAGTTGGTCATGTAAGACACCATTACAGTGATAGAAAACAGTAACACAAACAGTAGTGTGGACAAGATGGCACTGCCATCTCTGAAGTTCCACTTAATCTTTTTAAACACCCTAGGGCTCTATGTGCTGTTGCTCTTGTCCTTTCTTTTGCAAGAGTCACAAATTAAAGTTCAGTTATGGGCTGGGCGCGGTGGCTCACGCCTGTAATCCTAGCACTCTGGGAGGCCGAGGCGGGCGGATCGCTCAAGGTCAGGAGTTCGAAACCAGCCTGAGCAAGAGCGAGGCCCCGACTCTACTATAAATAGAAAGAAATTAATTGGCCAACTAATATATATAGAAAAAATTAGCTGGGCATGGTGGCGCATGCCTGTAGTCCCAGCTACTTGGGAGGCTGAGGCAGGAGGATTTCTTGAGCCCATGAGATTGAGGTTGCTGTGAGCTAGGCTGACGCCACGGCACTCACTCTAGCCTGGGCAACAAAGTGAGACTCTGTCTCAAAAAAAAAAAAAAAAAAAGTTCAGTTATACTGGGAAATTCTTGGTGTGGTTTTGCTTCTGATTTGTGTTTTGTTTTTTGTCATTTACCTGTAGTGCTATTGCTCTTGTTACTGTCATCTACACCCTGTTCCTAGCAAGTGCTAAATACAGTATGGTACAATGACAGTAACAGCTATGTGGTGCTACCAAGACTGCCTATGGGCACATCAGTGACAGGCAAAATTAGGGTGAAAAAACACATAATTTAGTCTTACATGTGTTTGAATGATACTGTCCTTCAGAGAAAAAAAATGATAAACTAATGAACATTAAAGACATTAAGGGTTTTACTGTACCATAAAAATCCATATGCAGATATCTTTTTAAAGAAATGTCTTTTTCCCTTTAGTGGGATCCCTGTAATGGGATTCCTCGATCAAATTGTAGGTCTACTGTTAGTTCTTTGAGGTATCTACATACTAGTTTCCACAGAGGTTATACTAGTTTGCAGGGTTTTATGTAATGGGCCCACCTGTCAAACTATTTTTAGGAGGCTTTTGTAAACATTTATTTTCATCATAATTTTTGCTCTAGTAAAATAATTTTCTTTAATCTCAGCATATTATGGGGTTATAAATTTTAAGGTTTCAAATAATGCCCTTCCCCCCCAACCCCCACAAGTCTGAGCTTCCAGCATGACCATCCCCCAGCCGGTGCACAATGAATCATCAGTTATTAAAAAAAATAAATAAAATGTGATGAGTACAATGAGTTGCAGGAGGGAGGTGTCACTTCAGCCAATAGGAGAGAGCCACACCCAGCTGAGGGCTTACAAGAGGCAGGTCCAGCAGAACAGCCCACACTCTAAATCTGAACATGCAGAGAGAAGACCTTCACATTAGCTTCCACACGGAAATGGCAACTGAAGTCCCAACACCCCACTGCCCCTCCAAGCAAGGCCCCATTGCCCAACCCTCTTTCTAAAAGATCTCTATTACAGAGAGGGACTTAGATGAGGAGAAGAAAACATTTGAAGAAAAAAGGATGGCACTCTCTTCTCATTCCAGTGAGAACAACACACAAAAACAAGGCAAGGCCTTGGGCTGTTCATGTGGAGGCTGGAAGGAGGGGTAGAGTTACAGATACCCTCGTGGACACACTGATTAGCATCTTTGGTAGGATTTCATTCTGAGATTAGGCATGGGAAATGGCTTATTCCCTTCCAGGGCCTTTGAGAATAATCCCATGGAACAGCATTCTTGTAATGAAACAACTCAAAGAGCTGGAAAAAGAAGAACAGACCAACCCCAAATCTTGCAGAAGAAGTGAAATCAACGAGGTCAAATCAGAACTAAATGAAATTGACAACAGGGAAGCTATACGGGAGATTAATAAAACAAAAAGTTGGTTCTTTGAAAAAATAAACAAAATTGACAAGCCATTGGCTAGGCTAACGAAAAGCAGAAAAGAGAAATCTCTAATAAGCTCCATCAGGAACAAAAAAGGAGATATCACAACTGATCCCAAGGAGATACAAGATATAACTTACAAGTACCTTTTATTCCTAAAGAAATTACTAAGACATATAATCACTTATTAAGCACCTGTAATTTAAATTATTCTATTCTCACATTTCCAAAGAGTCCAGTGTAATCAGATCATTTTATAATGGGGAAAACTAGAGGTTCTCACCCCTGGGTATCCACTAGAAGACTTGGAAAGCTTTGGAAAAAAACAATGAGTGATTCTGATTTAGTTGCTATGGGATGAGACTCGGGTAACAATACTTTTTAAAGTTCTCTGGGGCATTTCAATACACAGCTAAGGCTGAGAACCACTAAGTCAACCCATTTTGAAATACCAAGAAAATAAATGAGAATTGTTTATAATTTATAAGTCAAATATCTATTATATACTTACTGTGTGCCTAATTTTATTCATGAATCATCCATTCATAAGATGAAAATTCCCTTCATTTTCTCACTATACTGGACTATTACTGTACATCTTTGCCACTGAATGAGTGAATTTTTTTATGATTAAGATTTAAAATTCTGAGATACACTATAAAAACTGCAGTAATGAAAACAAACTACTGCTACTCAAGCTCAACAGTAGCAAGAAAACTACTGTATTTGGCTCCTTTAAACTATCCTTATTTTAAGAATTATAAATAGGTGCCAACTCACACAAAGAACAGATTGTGGATTAGTGTAGGAGAAAAAAAAAATAGCTTACTCAGCTTACTAAATTGCAACACCAAAAAATACTTAATTTGGCTGAAAGTTTTGAAACAGCTGAGACACCAAACCAGGAAGCTATAATTTAAAATGAAATGCTGATACATCTTTAAAAGCTACTGCAGCTGTAGCTATACTAAAACAAGATTTTTTTCAGGGTTTACTTACCCTGTAATGCAAGAATACCAGCATAACAATGATATTACTATTTGTATATGCACCCATAACTCTAATATATAAAGCTCTACAACAAATACCTCTAATAATTATACAATTAAATTAAAATAAGTCCATACCTCTTCTACTTTGGTCCCAACATTTTAAAAACATCAATTGATTTTGAAAATACACAATTTAACAACATGATCCTATCAATAGCAAGCACATTTTGTAGTGGATTAAAGACACATTCAACCATGCAATCCAGTGTTCAATACCTAAATGATAAATAACTATGCTGATTGACTTTTATTCTGAAAAATCTTTGAAAACTAGAATAATCTTCTAAGACTCACGATGCTCACAAACATGCAGAAGAAAGTATACATTTCTATTCTTCCTGAAGGAATATGACAAAATGTCCACTATTTTACACAGGGTCAATAATAATGCCAAATTCCTTATATATTTCAACCATTATCTCCTTTTTAGTATCTGTCACTTAATTTTTTTTTTAAGTACAATGTTCCTGTAAGTTGTAACTGAAAATGAACCTCAACTCTAATTTCAGCCTTTTGGAAGACCTCAGTCCCAGTCATACACTGCCTTTTAGTAAAACAGTGACATCCAAATGAAGTATCTCTCAAAATTCCATCATTATTTGAAACATAAAGACTGCGTCTCTAAATCAACCATTTTAACATGAGTTCTTACTAATTTTGACACAATCTACAGATTCTTATGGATACTCACCTCGTGATTTCTATACATCTTAAGTATATCTTACCTTCCTATTTAAAATTAATTCTTTAAATTGAGCTAGTAAGGATACATAACTCTTGAGAGTAGTGAGGGTTAAAGGTATTCCTTTTTCTTCCTTGCTTCTATTTCCCACCACAGAATAACTAGTTCATCTCTAGGAATGGGAGGACCAAAATATAAGAAATACTGTATATTTAAATAAAAATGAATAACATTGAAAATTTCCAAAAGATGAAATCTGACCCTCTTTTATATGTGTAATTTATGGCATACTGAATATAAGTAGAAAGGGATGTAATGCTAATAATCAAACTACATCCTCTTCCCTCAATGCTCAAATATTAAGAATACATATTTTCACAATGATTGTTTCAGTGTTTAAAAACTTACTTTTATAAATCGGTATAAATGAATAGCCATTAAACATTATGTTTAAAGTAAAAAAACCTCCACTCTGCTGAATCATGATTTACCATTGATTATGTATATGTGTTCAAAGTAAAAAATGCAGCAGTGATGTTAACATTGACAATGTAATGAACAGCTGTAGGTGAGACTGTTATGTTAAATTTCTTGGAAAACTGTAAAGAAATTTCACAGGTTAAGAAAAATCGACCAAACCCCCCGAAAAAACCCAAAAAACAAAAAACTAGAGAACTGTTACTTTTAAATAAGCAGACAAATGAAGAAAACATTTCTTCTAAAAAGATTAAGAATGTAAAAGTACATTTTAATATTTAAAAAAGCATCTTAAAAATCTATAACAGGTTTATGACAAAATCTGTATTTGAAAAACGCCTGTAAAAACAGCAGGACAGAATTGCTCTCATCACCTCGTCAGAAAAAATTGTATGCATCTATGGAACCATAAATGATGTTAAAATAGGCATTTATAAAATGGTAAGGAGAATTTCATGGGAAGTTTCTGTTTTTTCCAATCATTGGCATTGCGGCCAGCAGTAGGTCACAAGTAAAACTTCTCTAGCTAAAAAACAAAATGGAATATTAAGTTTTGAATTGTATTGGGTCTGTTGCCTGCGTTTTGCTGATCTCATTTTATCAAAGCGTGACTCCATTTCTTCCATTTTTTTTTTTTTTGGCCTTGATAATTTTTATTAAGCACTAAATGTCACATTTAACCTGCATTACTGAAAACAATTACCCGTGTATCAACAGTCAAGCAGCACGGAGCGCACTGCCGGCAGCGGCACACTCGGCTCCATCTGGGAATAAGGATTTTCCGTTAGGAGGCAAATAGCTGCACAGGGGCTCAGGTCCTCAGCGGCTCCCAGAGGAGGTCCGTGGAGTGAAGTCTTCATACGCAAGTAATCGCAGCAGTGTCAACAGACCATCCCCAACCATCTGCTGCCAGAGCAGCTGCACTTTATCAAATCTCAATATTTACAGACGCTGATCAGCTCGTGGGGCCAGGATGGCTCCCTGCCAGGGCGTTCTGGGAAATTCATTTTAAGGTGTGTTTCAGTAGGCTAATTAATTTACAAGCACCTGTTTCATCGCTGGGAGCTGTTACTGCAGCAGATGATCCACAGCCGGGGAGGGAGACTTTATCCGGGCTAAATTGATTTCAATTTGCTGATGGCACAGTCGTAGGTTTAATGTGAACATAGCCTGGAGCCCCCGTTTTTTTTACTGTTTTGGAGTAAGCCGTGTAGATGGCTCATTTCTTGGCCTTGCCATTGCTGGGAAAGTGGCCTCTGCAGGAGGCTTGTGTGCAGACACAGGCGGCAGCCGGGCTCCTGGAAGCGGTGTTTGCCACGTGCAGTCGGACTCCGGGGCAGGGCTGCCAGTTAGCATGCAGGATGCCCAGCTAAACTGGAGCTGCCTCTGCAGAGGGGCCAGGGCTCTGCTGAGGCCTGTTCTTGTCAGGCCCTCGTTTTCTTTTAAGGATCTTGACACCCTTCTCGGGTGGCCGCCTCAGGTGCACATGCGGGTGGTTTGGGTGGTTTGGGTGTATATCGAACAACTAATTTAACCTTTCCTTGAGCGGCTTTCAGCACTTCTACAGCTTTTTCATGATGTTCTCCTTCCACACTCACTCCATTAACAGAAAGGAGTTGATCTCCTTGTTTAGAGTCCCCCATGTCTATCAGCAATTCCACCTGGAATTATTCGAGATATATATATATATTGGAGAGTTTTGTTCTTTGCCTCCCATAATATTGAAACCAAGGCCTTCTTCTCTTTCTGGTAGCTCAACAACTCGAGGATAAGAATGTCCTTCACTGGAAGCAAATGCAGCAACAGTAGCCTTTGCAGTTGCATTAGCTCTCACTTCAGGACTGCTACTGATGTCCACAGTTTCATAGATGTGTTCATACACCTTCCTCACAGCATTGGAGAACTCACGTTGAAGGACCCTTTGCAAAACCTGAAGATTCTGCGGTGGTACCTCTCCACTCCTTTGCAGTTTTTCCAACAATTCAATTGCTCTACAAATATCCCTCTCCAGCTGCACAGGTTCCCCCAGTGCCGCCATCTTCTCCCTTTGCAATTCATTATAATTTAAAAAAAAAAAATAGTGGCTGGGCCCACTATTATGGGTTCATGCCCATGATCCTAGGACTCTGGAGAGCCAAAATTAGAGGATCACTTTAGCTTAGGAGTTTGAGACCAGCCTGAGTAAGCGTGATACACTGTCTCTACAAGAAATAGAAAAATTAGGCAGGCATGCACCTGTAGTCCCAGCTACTGGGGAGGCTGAGGAAGGAGGATCACTTGAGACCAGGAGATTGAGATTTCAGTAAGTAATGATGATACCACTGCACTCCAGGTGGGACAAAAGACTCTTATCTTTAAAATTAAGAAAATGGAGAAATATTAGGATGTAATCATTCATACATGATTTGATATGATAAAGTGTAGCAAAATGAATATATATTAATGTCCTCCTCTTTTAATTCAAAAAAGTATGTAGATCCTCATTTTCTCAGCCTAAATTGGTAGAGGACTGAAATCCACTAACCTTCAATAGCACACTCTGTGTTGAAATGTTCATTTTTTTCAATTTGGTGAAATCACCATGCCATTGTTGTTTATTTTTTATTTTCTTTAAATAAAATCTAAGACACGGTATATTAATTGCTTGTTGATCATATTTATTCATTCTTTATCTGATGTACCATTTGTCTAATTTTAAGCTTTATTCCATTTTATATGGTTAAATTGATCTTATTTTATGGTAGAATATTACACAATAAAGCTAATACATGTATTATTTTTAAATATATTATTGTATCTTACTTCATATGTTTATTTATTTATTTTTGAGACAGAGTCTCGCTTTGTAGCCCAGGCTAGAGTGAGTGCCGTGGCATCAGCATAGCTCACAGCAACCTCACACTCCTGGGCTCAAGCAATCCTCCTGCCTCAGCCTCCCGAGTAGCTGGGACTACAGGCATGTGCCACCATGCCTGGCTAATTTTTTCTATATATATTAGTTGGCCAATTAATTTCTTTCTATTTATAGTAGAGATGGGGTCTCACTCTTGCTCAGGTTGGTTTCAAACTCCTGAGCTCAAACGATCCGCCCACCTCGGCCTCCCAGAGAGCTAGGATTACAGGCATGAGCCACCGCACCTGGCCCTTACTTCATGTATTTATATTGCCATTTTACTCTGGGATCACACAACATTTCATTATAAAATGTACTTAATTGTTATGTGGGGAAAATAAAAGTTTTGGGTGTTTATTTTGTCTCTTGCCTTACAATTTCCATGTTACATAGTAATGAGATAAATACTAACATGTTTTAAATTTCAGATAATTATGCATTTTATCCAAATGCAATTTGTTTTTACCACATGTGTGGGTGAGAGAGCTGTTTCCTCTTAATTTCTGCTTCGTCTCCACCCTGACCTCCACGCACCTCACAGATCTCACTGTAGTTGGGAGATAGCAAATTATCATTCCACTAAGTGGGCCCAATATACTAAAAATCAGTTAAAAACCAGAACATGCCTTCAAGGCATACATAAAAAGTGCCTTCATATGCACAGCAATCATGTACAAGTTACAGTTGTGGTAGGACATGAAATTATAAAAGGATTGTTTAAATTAAAATGAAGACGTATACTGGAGACCCCCTAAACTAAAAGTTACGCCTCATAAGTGACCTCAACCTTACTTGCTTTGCAAACATAAGCAAAACTTAATGTGAAGCACTTAAATTTTTTGCAAAAGCCTATATTAAAGAAAAACAGAACTTAAGCTCAAATAAACAGTTATATCCATTAAATTTAATTATATACCTACATACTTTCGAACAATGTAAACCAAAAATAATTGTATAACTTTAAGCAATCAAATAATTATTTTGCCTCAGAATTTTTCTAATAAATGCTTCTGGCACTTGGTCATTGAAATACTAAACCTCTATCATTCAGTTATTCACTTCATGAAGTAGCTTGGAAAGTGAAGTACTCGCAATAACACCCGTGTCCTCACATTAACACCCTCTCTATATCTCTGACTTTCCCTCTTTAACATATGATTTGCATGCTATAAATATGTACCCATTTGACAGTGCCGATTCAGTATTTTCTCATTCAAATCACAAAGCTGTGCAACCATCACCACTATCTAATTCACAATATTTCCATTACCTGAAAGACACCCCAACTCTACCAATTAAATGGTCACTTCACATTTGGCCTTGCCCAATCTCATGGCAACCACCAATCAGCTTCCTTTCTCTAGAATCTGCCTACCTGGATATTTTATAGAAATAGAATTATCCAGTAGGTGGCCTTGTATGACTGGCTTCTTTCACATAATGAAATGTTTCCCAGGCTCGTGCATGTTTTTATGTATCAGTGCTCCATTTCTTCGTTTGGCTTCATAGGCTTTCACCATAGGCTTTTAAAATGGAACGGTTGCATTTCCGGTGGTACCAAGTTTCCTTTTTTTGTATTTGAAATTGTAGTAAAAGTAACCCCTAAATAGGAAGAAAATTCTGACATGTGCCACAATATGTACAAACATTGAGGACATTATGCTCAATGAAACAAGCTAGTTACATATGAAAAAAAATTATTCTTTATGAAAGAACTTACTGTTTCTTATGTGCCTTTGACAAGAAACTTTACCCACTCCTTAAGCTCTCAGAGAATAGCAAGCCTATAAGCAATGCACTTCCTAGAATGTGGTTAGGGCTAGGGTTAGGGTTAGTATCGGGGTTAGGGTTAGGGTTAGGATTGCCTAAGAAACTTCTTTTAGAAAGGACTTACTGTTTCTTACGTGCATTTGACAGCAGACTCTACATAGTGCTTCAGTTCTCAGAGAAAAGGAAGCGTATAGACAGTGCACTCTAGCTGCATTCTCTGACTGTAAATATTTGTCTATGGAAATTCTTGATGAAAGAATAAAGCAAGTATGGTATCAATGTAATTACTCGCTTGTTTGTCTAAGTCACCATAAATATTTTTGCTTGGAACTCTTTATGAAAGTTTCTTTTATGCGATTAACAGGAACCTCTAAACAGTTTCACTTTTCAGAGACAAGGAAGCGTATAGTTGATGTACTTCTAGGAAAGTGTTAGGGTTAGGGTTAGGGTTTGGGTTTCGCTTTAGGATTAGGGTTAGGGTTAGGGTTTCACCTTAGGGTTAGGTTTAGAGTTGCATATGGAACTTCTATAGAAAGAACTTTTTCTTGTTATGTGAACTTGCCTGAGTACACTGCTTTCATTCAGAGAAAAGCAAGTGTTTACTCCACGCACTTTGTCCCTTCTTTCTTTAAGACCTTGTAAATATTTGTCTTTGGAAGTCATTTGTGAAATAACTTATTGTATTTATGTTTGTTTTCTAGGAAACTCTAGAAACTGCTTCAGTTCTCAGAGAAAAGCAAGTGTGTTATCAATGCAGTTTCTTGCTTCGTTTTGTAAATCATGGTAAATGTTTACACTTGGAACTTCCTTACGAAAGTATTTAGTGTCTTTCGTGTGATTCACAGGAAACTTTGAACTCAGTTTCACTTTTCAGAAGTAAGCAAGATTGTATTCAGGTTACTTCTAGGATAGTGTTATGGTTAGGTTTAGGGTTAGAGTTTTGTGCTAGGGTTAGGGTTGGGGTTATCTTTTCCTCTTAGGGTTAGAGTTAGTGTTAGAGTTTCTTGCTAGGGTTAGGTGTACGGTTAGGTTATCGTATTAGGTTTAGGGTTTGGATTAAATATGGATCTTCTTTAGAAAAAACTTTGTTTGTTATGTTGATTTGCCTGGATACTATAAACACTGCTTCTGTGCTCAGAGAAAAGCATTTGTGTACTCCATGCACTTTGTGGCTTCTTTCTATAATTCACTGTAAATATTTCCATTTGGAAGGTCTTTATGAAATAACTTATTTTATTTATGTGTGTTTTCTAGGAAACTCTACAAACTGCTTCCATTCTCAGAGAAAAGTAAGTGTGTTTTCAACATAATTACTCTCTGTTTAAGTCACTGTAAATATTTGTGCTTGTAACTTCTTTATTAAAGTATTTACAATTTCTTCTGTGTGATTCACAGGAAACTCTAAACAGTTTCACTTTTCAGAGACAAGCAAATGTATATTCAATGTACTTCTAAGATAGTGTTAGGGTTAGGGTTAGCGTTTCACCTTAGTGTTAAGGTTAGGTTGATGTGCCCCGATTACAGGACGGGGGATAACACAGAACACAAAATACCAACACAGACACACATGGACATGACAATGACTCGAGTGACCAATGCACCGGTCGCTTTATTTTTATGCTCCCCAGACCCAAGGTTAGTTCCTTGTACATGAGCATCTGAGCATGCAGTGAAATTAGTCAATTCCGGAGTTGTTTCCAAGGGGAACAAATTCCCATGGTCTCAGACCTCAAAACGGTTTCTAAAGTTAAGGTGCCGGACAGAGCTCAAAAGCCAAGGCAGAGCCCCGCCCAGAAGATGGCGGATGAGAAACACCACCAGACAGAGTGTCTCTGCAGAAAAGACAGATTCTAGCAGAAATTAGAAGAAAGAAGCAAGAAGACGAGCCTACATCGGATGAGGGTTGGCAGGAGGAGTACCTGAGACCACGGGAGACTCCGCGGGAGGAGGTCGCGGAGGAGAACTGGAAGCTGGGACCCCCGGAGCAGCCCGGAGACCAGCAGGAAGGGAAGGTGGATCCGTCGTTTCCCCTCCCGTGCATCCCGGACTGTTGGTGGCTCCCCAGCAAGCGGAGGGACCTGCGGACACCAGCCCAGCGACAACCGCTGCCAGTGAGCGGTAAGCCAGTAGCGGACGCGGCCCCAGGCTCCCAACTCCCTCGGGGCACCTCCGTGTGCACAGACCCGAGCCGCCCGGCAGACGCCATATTGCCTCCTCCTCCCCTCCCCCGACCCTACCCGCGGCTGCCCAGAGACACAGAGAGACAATATAGCCTCCAGCCGGAGGCACCTCCAGGGAACGGGATCTTCCCTTTTGGGGCCCTATAACAGCTGACTAAGGGGAACTCAGACTGTGAGCTCTCTGCCCGCCAGCCCTCCCAGGTGCTGGTGGCACAGTGATCCCAGGAGAATGGGGAAGAGCCTGAGGTTGAGAGACATAGACCCAGCTTGGGCTCCCTGTGGGTGAATTGGGACAGGCACGCGTCTCCCTGGTGGGGACAAAGTTTGAACTCTGGGACCCAGAGGTCAGACCTGCAGACCACATCCCGTGCACCGAGGCCTCGCATTGCCCGCGGCACAGAAGGGATATAAGTGAACAGCCTGCTGAGGTGTGTGTGCCTTCAGGGGCAGATCAGCGTCCTAGAGGGCAACCCTCCCCCCAAAGGGAGGCCGTGCGCCCAGCCCAGGTGGCATTCCTGCGGCACGGAACCTCCCCGCTAGCATCACAGCCAGGGGAGGCCTGGTGGCGTGTGGTCTGGCCTGCTGACAGAGGCCTAGGAATAGCCGCGGAGTTGGGGACGGTGGAAAGAGGCCAGGCCCGCTCCAGACTGCGGGTCTCGGACAGCCCCACCCACACACGCAGACTCTCTGACTGAGCGGGGCCATTCCAGCCCCTCCCTGTCAGCTTTGCCTGGAAGCAGAGAACAGAACTTTGACCCCTGCTGACGACAATGGTGGTGCCTGAGGGCGGGCTTACCCAAATCAGCTCCGCCCAAACTCTTCCCTAGACCAGTCATCACTGAAGGGGAGAAAAGGACACACCTGGAAGTCCCAGGGCCCCACCCACCACCTGAGGCACTAGAGTTCTCTCTTCAGGAACAAGAGCTGATAACAGGACACAAAAACAACAGCTTAGACTGTTCCTCCAAGCAAGCGCCACCTACTGACAGGGAGAGCATCCTGCACACCCTTTTCACGACACCTACTGACTCATTATACAAGGAGTGGTCAAATCTCACCCACAGACACCACCTACCGGCTCAGAAACTAAACAAGGCGTGTGAATACCCAAACAAAAACCTAAAGAAAAGAAACAACAACTGATTGACATGGGAAGAAATCAGCGAAGGAACTCAGGAAATATGGAGAACCAATCGGAAAACACACCCCCAAAGAGGAGCCCCAGCCCCCTAGAAACGGACACCAACCAAAATCAGGCAACCAAAATGACAGAAGAGGAATTTCGTATGTGGATCATAAGAACGCTCACTGACCTGCAAGAACAACTCAATAACCAGCACAAAGAAACCACAAAAAGTCTCCAGGATCTAGAAAAAAAGTTCACTAAAGAAATAGACACAATGAAGAAAAGTTTAACCCAACTCCTGGAAATGAAGAATCAGGTCAGGGAACTACAAAATACAGTGGAAAGTCTCAAGAGCAGGGTAGACCAAACAGAAGAAAGAATCTCAGAGATTGAAGATAACACCCTCCAATTAAATAAATCAGTCACAGAAATAGAGCAGAGAAACAAGAGAAAAGAGCAAAGCCTACAAGAGCTGTGGGATTATGTGAAGAAACCTAATGTGAGGGTCATAGGGTTACCAGAAGGGGAAGAAGACAACACTCACGGGTTGGACAAGCTATTTGAAGATA